>VVAS01047437.1:7500-11018 GCA_015103295.1 Ptychochromis oligacanthus
GTTGCAACAGACTTTGACTTTTCAAATGAAGGTTGAACTTCTGCATTTGCCAAAATAGTCTATCCTTGTATGTAGAGAATTTAAAAAAAAACAAAAAAAACAGCCCAACCTTTTGCCCAGAATGAAGAAATAAAAAAAAAAAATGCTGGACAGTTAGAAACCAAGGAAGTGGCTCTTGTGGCTTTTCTCATTTGTCTCTTAAGCTCAGCGATGTTTGGCATCCAGCCCGTCAACTGGTCAAAAGAAATAGAAACTTTGGCAGTAGTTGTGGTCTTGTTAAGGAGAAATAACGCGTTAAGGAAAAACGCACACAAAAAAACGGTAAAACCATGATGTTTATGGATGAATACATGAGTGTCTTGATGCAGCTTATAGATGGTTAGAGTGTTCTTACAGCAGTGCAGGTTTTTGTTTCTCCTCATGCTGTGGAGCCTTGTTTTTAAAAGTCTAACACTGAGCAAAGTTAATGTTTTAGTTTTTATCGTTTCCCCAGATAAAGGTGTTCGGTATGCCCCTGGAGAACTTGCCATATTACAATATGGAATGTGGGAGTGTGCCAAGGTAGGTAGCCACGCATATTTTATTTTACTTAAACTCGCAGTTGGCAAGTTGTTTCTTGTCCCATCTTGTACATTTCATACTAATGATTTTTCTCTGCCCTTTCAGGTTTCTGGTTGACGCATGTATGAAGCTGCTAGCGCACGTCGACACAGAGGGCCTGTTCAGAAAATCAGGCTCGGTTGTTCGTCTGAAAGCGCTCCGGGTGAGTGGTGACGGAAGCTGACCTTGCTTTCACTAAGGGACCTTGACACTGGGAACTGTCTAACACAACAGAGCTGTGTTTTGTCTGTCCAGGCAAAACTGGATGCGGGTGAGGAGTGCCTATCCAGTGCGCTTCCCTGTGACGTGGCGGGTCTGGTGAAGCAGTTTTTCCGAGAGTTACCGGAGCCCGTGGTACCCGCGGAGCTGCAGGAAGCCTTCCTCAAGGCCCAGCAGCTCCCAAATGAGGACGAGAGGACCTCTGCCACCATGCTGCTGTCTTGTGTTTTGCCAGACAGAAACTTATGTGTGCTGCATCATTTTATTGAATTCCTTTACAATGTTTCTAAAAGGTAACTTAATTACCTTTACTTTGATTGCACCTTTTTTTCCCCCCAAATACTCTTTAAAATGGTTTTATATTTAAATAGATGCTTTTTTGCTCTACTTCATCACAGGAGTGCAGAGAATAAAATGGATAGCAGTAACTTGTCCGTAATCTTGGCCCCCAACCTCCTTCACTCTGGAGATGGTACAGAGAAGATGAACGCCAACACCGAGAAACGCCTCAAACTGCAGGCGGCCGTAGTCCAGTGCTTCATAGAAAATGCTCACAGCTTTGGTATGACTTGAGACATTGATTTGATTTGATTTTTTTAACCTGCACTCTGTGAGTCAGGCTACACCTTTGTGTTGTAGTACTAAATATTTGACCGTGTCATAGGTGTGTTACCGAAGTTTATTCAAGAGAAAGTCTCAGACATGATGGGCTGCGCGACAGGGGCTCTGTCGCCTGCTCACGATGAACTAGAAGAGCTGGACTTTAACTCAGGAATGAAGAGGAAAAGCAGGCGCAGCATAGGAGGTAAGGCTGTATCACAGATTTACAGTAATTCTTTGCTGATAGGTACAATATTTGAATCACATTTTGTATTCCAGTTCAATCGGTATAATAACACAGATGTCTTACATCACATAAAACACACAAATCCAAGTGAAATTAAGCACTGTATTGCAGTGACCATTATTCAGTAATGTTATTTTGAAACCACTGTAGTCAGTAAATGTTTATTTGGCTCGTATTTCAGATATGGTCAATGGTGCACTGAATAAGATAAAAACTAGAACACCCACAAATGTCTCCCAGGCAGACAGTCTTGGTATGTATTGTGGTCAGATGAGCTAATGTTGCGTGTCATGCAGCACGATAAAACAGTAGTAATCTGTCTGCTGTGCAAATGAAACAATCATGCTTAAGTCTGCTGTTGCACTTGAAAGGGAATTTGCATCTGCCCTGACAATGAATGAATAATACAAAGTAATGCAAAGCCTTGCTTTATTGGCTTTTCCCTTCTCTGCCTGTCATTTGCATCAGTCATCTTTCTCGAGTTTCTGCCAGTATCTCCTAATACTTTTGAGTGCTTTGGTTCAAAGTAATCTTTGGCATGTTTTCAAATATCAAAGAACAAATCCTGCATGTGGGAAGACATTAATTCTTTTGTGATTTTTGCCAGTCTTTTCCTCTGCAACTCCTGTGATTTCAACACCAGCCTCCAAGCGAAAGCTTCCTCTGGAGTCTGGCAGCTCTTTTGGATTTTCAAACAAGAAACGTAGGTCTGTCAAAAAGAACCTTGGGATAGAGTTGCTTCCCAATATTTTGTTCAGCGGGCCCTCCACACCTGGATCAGGTATTAATGAATGTTTAATTGATGGGCATGGACTGCTGCGCTGTCCCTCAAAGCTTGTTGTTAAGCTTAATTTCCACCCTCAAATATTGCAGCTTACAGTGCTTCGGGGGTGTTGGATTCCTCCCAAAATACCATGCCGTCAGCAGGGAGGTCTAGAAGGCAACCAGCCACCTCTGCAAGGAAGAAGAGCCGACGATTTAGCAACAGGAATTTTGTCAACAGGTACAAACATTCTTTGTTTTTGTTTTTTTCTCAAATGATCATTCAAAATACACAGTTTTGTTATTTCCCTGTTAAAGTGAAGGAGCTTCTGTCCTCATAGCTGAAGCTGTGGGCCTGAGATGACCATATTAAGAATATCCTGTCTCTTAAATATCATACAGATCCAGGAGTAGAAAAAAAAAGTCTGGAGTAGTCTGAAGCCTGATCTTTTAGCTGATTGGGATTACATGCAAATAGTCTGACTTCATGTTGTAACAGCATACACAGCATAGTAAGAAGTAGTGAGTGACATCCATAGTACATTCAGTGAATAAAAAGAATAAAGAAAGCGATGCCATGAAATGCTCTGTACCACATGTTGATAGATTTCTCACTTTTCTTGCTTTTGTGTTTAAAATATTCATCTAAAGAGAGATACGTTTATAAAACCTTGACTTCAAAGCTAAACTGTATCTCAGCCCATCTTACTGATAATCGCTTTATTTATTTTATCCTTTTCAGAGTTGAGTCTGGAAGGGCTGGCTGCTTTTCTCCTAAAGTAGGCAAAAAAGAAGCTCCACGCAAGTCTCTACGCTTGCGTTTTAGCCTGGGTGGGAAGAGCAGCAAAGACGCTGTAAGTGTGGTGGCCTGATGGAAACCAACCACTTCTCTGGTTTTCTATAAAACACTGAAAGATTAATCAAGTGCATTCAGGAATAATCTGCAGTTAATACATTTGCACACAAGGAGTGATTTTGGTGTAAATTGGTGCACGGTAGCACTTTTTTTTGTAGTTTTTAATGTTTACTTTAAGTGACTAACTCTAAAACAAATAATGCATGCATGATTTTAAAGGTAATCTTGATTGTT
>VVAS01047445.1:0-12216 GCA_015103295.1 Ptychochromis oligacanthus
ACTGTAAAAGGAAGACTGTGCTGATTCTCCGTTTGTTAAAATGACAAAGACAATCCCAGTTCTCATGACGCCAGCCAGTTTTCTGTGCATGTTTCTGTCCATATTAGTGTTTTGTTTTTTTTAATTTTATTTTTTGTCAGTCTTCTCTGAAAAAATAACACACGTAGGCACCGGTTCCAGACCACCATCATTACTCCACATGGATGAAAATATTAGCCAGGGTTAACTGTGAAGATAGAGGAAAATACAAAAAAAGGAGATGAGAAAACCTGGGATGCTACCAGCAGTATGGCAGGACTTGAAAGGCACGCCCACACAAAATCCACACATAGCCTAATAAACAAGGAAGCTACCCAGTAACCACACAATGCATGAGTAAATGCAGGAAAAAAAAGCAGACAGATACAGGATTAAGTCTTGGTCTGCATGATTGCATGAAGAAAAATGTTAAAACAGCAATTTAATATTTTGGGAAAGACACCCATTTGTATAGACAAAAAAAACAGCAGGTGAACACATGTTGCTACTGACTTTACTTATATTCTTTTTAGCTAGAGAGCCTCAATTAATGCGATTAGCAACAGCTCTGTTTACCTGCTATTTCATGTCAGAATGGCTGCAGTGAAAAGGGTCTATAGTAGGTTAAATATAGTAGCATAAAGTCAAGAAACAGAGACAAACAGCTACCCTCTGTCTCCCTTGAATATAACCTCCCAGTAAATATAGATCTCACAAACATATGCTATTTGCTCATTTGTACAAAAACTGACACAGAAAAGAAATAACCTGAGGTTTTATAGGTGATTATGTGTCAGGTTTATGCTAAGCTAAGCTAACTAGCTGCTCCTTGTCAGCTAAAACACAAATACCTTTATATTATTTTATTGATTTACTTCTTCCAAACATGTAGAACCTGAATTTCTCCAATCTTTCTACTTCTTTTTTGTGAACGACATAGGTGATATTTTCCTAAAGATCTTGTAACTTCAAGTTCAAAAGCTGATGAGCTGATTTGCACTCTGCTGTAAATTCAGAAATCACACAAAACCACGCGCCATTATGTTAAAGCCTTAACAGTGCAAACACACATCTCATGCAGAGGTCCAGTTACCCTCTGTCCCTCCACTTTAACTTTCTTCAGAAGAACATATCATCATCATCATCATCATCATCATTATCGACATCATCCAACGCCCAACTCCAGTCTTTCAGGTCAAACTCAAACAGTCTGAAACAGCAAGTGTGAGGTCAAGGGGGTTTAAAAAAAGCCTTCAGTGATTGATTCACAAATCTATCGGAGCAATACATGCCACTCTTAGCAGGGGGCAGTGTAGAGCTAGGAGTTGCTCATGAGTTACTTAATGCCGCTTGCTATGATGAGGGGGTTAATAGGCACAGGAGCACAGCCATGCAGCTGGTGGAGAGGCTCATCGAGCTAGCTACTTACAGTCTCCCAGCATGAGAGACATTAAAATGGTGGGTCAGAGGTGAAGAGGTCGGGGGGGTCAGTGGAGGATGATGCGGAGCATGGGGCCAGTGCTGAAGGATAAAAGCAAGTTAGGGTGTGGCTACTGAGTGTTTCAGTAGTGTCAGAAAACAGGATAGAGACAGTTAGTTATTCCCACAAAGGTTTGCTGCCATTTCCTACTCAATTAGGTTGCTGCTGATGCCAAGTGAGGTGTGGTGTTGGAGCATTAATGCTGGGTGATTAATGCAGATGCAAAAGATTCAGAAGTCAGTTTAAACCAAGACACTGCGCGTCAGCCACAGTTTAGGTTCATTTTAACTACGCAGAAGCTAGAATCACTAAAACTTAGCTAAACAAACTTATTTGTGTGATTAGGTCAGCGTTGAAGATCTTTACCTGCATTTTTCATCGCAATCAGACACTTATTGTCCCAGTTTTAAAAAAAAAAACCTCTAAGCTCCTTTGTGTTAATAACAACTCAGAAAAAGGTTCAGATAATTGGAAATGAGAAGAGAACAAGGCAGAAAAAAATACAAATCAAAACACAAAAGATCGCCTGATGAGCACCAGATTACTCACATAAAATAACAAACAACCACTGCATATTTATTTTATTTAAACTGCAAATGCTCACATTGCTGTTATTGCGTATTGTCTAAATATTTGAAAAAATTGCATTTTCATACTTTTGATGACATTGTTTCTTGAAACTTTTTTTTGTCGATGAAGCTTCTTAAACATGCACAGTTTTATGGTTATAATAAAAACTGAAATGACTAATTAAAGTTTAAGTAAAATCCAAAAACTGTTTTTCTGGGTTCCTCACCTAGGCTTCCCCGACGAGTGCTGCTGCCTGCTGGGCTGGATCTTGATAGCGCCGCGATGGGACATGCGAGGAGAGCTCTTGGGTGAAGGTCGTGGGGAAATTTGCGGAGAAAGTGATGCCTTTTCAGGCAAATTCTGTGCCATGGAGGGAGGACTCAGTGTCGGGTGTTTTGGGATGCGCTTGAGGAGGTGACTGACCCAGCGCTTCTGCTCCGTCTGAGAGCTGGTCAGGAGCAGCAGTTCTTTGGCAGTGGACACGTCATAGTTCACTGTTTAAGATTACAAGATTAAAAAATAGATTAGAAGCAGGATAAAGATGAGATATATTCCCTTTCTTTGACCAAGAGTAGACAAATGATTGTGTGCCCTAAGCTGTGTTTTCACACATGCACTGCAGCGTTGATCTTTTCCAGACATTACCTGACAGAGAAACATGTGAGAATGTGAATGTGGGATGCAGCAGATTGGACATTTAATGGTCTTTAAACTGCCAGATCCCTAGAATTAGGTCTGTGTGATGTCTGATTGTGCCCATGTGACAATAGCACAGTTAATCTGGATTCACTGTGTCATATTGCACACACTACCCAGACAGCACCCATGCTTAAACATACCCAAGTGTCTTCTGATGTGTGCTACATGTCCCCCATGTGAATAAGTCGACAATGTCAACAGTTTTTGTGTCAATGTCAATTCTATGATGTAGTTTCGGGCTTGTTGTATCCATAAGTATAAATTTGTTATATGATGGGGTTATTCTTATCTTGTAATTTTATTAAATTTAGTATTCCGACAGCAATTAATGTTAATGTTTGGGGGCTGTTTCCTAACCAGATGTGTGAACACAAATACATATACTCAGTCAAAATACTGAGGGAACCTTTGGGTACAAGTGAAGCTCTCTGTGAACTCTTGAGTGAGCATCCTGACCTTTGCAGGGTACAATAACGTCCTCTTTTTTATCCAGGTGGTCTTTGTGGAACTTGGTGTGGCAGTGGCGACACTCAAGCGCTGGCGGGGGCTTGAAGACATCCCATAAAGGCCGAGTGCAGACCTCGCAGCTGGACGGGAAGTGGTAGAGAGTGAGGATGAACTCATGGCCCTTGTGGCTGATGTAAGAGGTACGATCACCATGGGGTGTGGGCTCCATTACAGTGTCCTGCTCATGCTTGCTCTTGTTTTCATTGTCATACAGGATCTAGAGAGAGAAAAGGCAAGTGCAATTATATTTAAGACCTACTGAGGCAGATGGGATTTTTCTTGAAAGTATATGAAAGAAAGAGAAGGAACCAGGAATAGTCATAAGTTGTTACCTGCAATATCCTTGGAATTTCTTTGGCATCTGCATGGTACACATTAGTCTGAGTTACAGGTCGGATGTGCTTACTAAAATAGGGAGAGAGATGAAGATGTTAAGTCTAGTGCTCACCCAGTATGAGAAATTATTATTTGGGGTATAGAGTGATTCAAATTTTTTATAAAGAAAATCACTTAAAATGGAACAACAGATCAGTTCTGGTTGTCTTTTCCAATACTTATCAAATCCAACTTTTGTCCTATTGTTTATACTGTTTTTTAAGTGTATTCTCATGTTGACCCAGCTGTTGTTTTCAGTTTAGATCTAATGTTATGAAATGTAGTGCAAAGATATATAATTCCCAGAGGATGAATCCCAGTAACCAATATGAGTTTGACATTTTTGGATTTAGTTAAATTTCTGGACAGCTACTGGATCAGGGTGGCCAGATCCTATTAATATAAATGTGGGACAAAGATGTTTACTTGGGACAGTACTGAGAGGTGGGCTGAAATTCTGATGCAAGTAAAGGACAAAACATTTTAAATGATTGTGATTTTCCCAGCTTCCTCATATAATAACAGTAAGGTAAAGTTTCTCTTATGGCCTTATGTGAATATCTTCTTATAGTCATGTATTCATTCCCTTTTTCTATCCAAGTAACTGTTAAAACTATTAACTGTTCCTTCAGATGCAGTATGTTAATCATCTTTGGGTTTCAGTAGAGATGGATCCATAGGTCAGCACGTCATATTCTATCCTGTGCAAAACTGAAAAATGACTTGCCTTCCACTGACTTCCCACAGTTAAGTAGTTTCATGATCTTTGTTGTAGCTGATTTTCTTTTCCATCATATTCCACCAAAATCTGCACATCTTTGACTTTGCTGTGACTCACCATGCTCTCTGTCGAGCATAGCAGAGAAAGGAAAAGATGGTGAAAGGTTAACCTGCTTTCTTTACAGCCATTTGATAAATGCCTGACTTGAGAAAAAGTGGCTTTCCTGCAGTGTTGAGTTTTGGAAACTAGAGTCAATCAAAATGACAATGTCCTACATTTCGGCCAAAGCTTTTCAAATTGTGGGACACCTATATTGGATGAATTGTGGATGAATTTTGCGATACACACTCACTGAATACATTTGTCCAGTGATTTGCTTCAAGAGGTACATCATTATTTAGTAAATGAGTGTTAGATTCTTAAATGCTGCTTTTAATGACTCACTCAATGTCCAGTGTCATGAAAGGGTTAGCTTGCTCTCGATCCAGCTCGCTGTTATAGAACAGGATCTTCTTACTGCTCACCACTACATACTGTAAAGGAAATGGAAAACAACATTTAGATGGGGGAAAAATGACTCGGCACTAATTTTTTAGTTGCAAGAAACACTGGTGGATTCATTACTTTTTTGTCCCAGCCAAACCGCTTTGTGTTCTTAGCAGGAAGTGAAATCCAGCCCTCTAGCCTCGAGTCTAGCGAGTGACGAGAAAACAGGAAGGTGTTAACATAAGAAGGACAAGTGCCTTTAATTGTGTGAATCACTTAAAAGCACACCCTGACATTTTTAGGCTATGGTGGCATTTTCCTTAAGACATCACTCAGAGAGGAAACAAAAGGGCAAGAGACAGGATGTCTTGTTCCTCTGTTTGAGAACCAGCAACAGGCTATTAAGCGAGGACTATGAGAAAGAAACTGCCAACACAAAACATAGCACGTCTCGTAAAGACAGAAAAATTAACCATTGATTATTAGTTTAGACAACTCAACACATAAAATTCACTCTCTCCAAATCTTTTGTAGTGGAATAAATTTCAGCAAAGCAGTGCAACACCAAGCTATGTTCAGTGAACATTAAAAAGGATTAGAGAGAGAGAGTCAACAGAGTACAGGGATTAGCCACAAGTTTGCAGGGTTGAGCAAGTGTTGGGGTCATTTCATTCCAAACTCACTACATTTAGGAAAAAGGGATAAAACCCCTAAAGTATTAATGGATAAATGTTTTTTACAAAATGTTTATGTCCAAAAATTGCAGTTTTAACTTCAATCCCCATCTTGGGTTTGAACTGCCATGCAGGGTCACCTCCAGGTTCAGGTTCAGGTTCAGGTTCAGGCTCAGGCTCAGGCTCAGGCTCAGGCTCAGGCTCAGAGGACGGTTCGTAGGTGAGGGCCAGGGGAGTCTGGCCCTGCTCTTTACGCCCCTCATATTCTTCTTCGTCCTCAGAGTCAGAGTCAAAGAGAGTGCGAGCCGACTGAAGGTTGGGCCGAGTGTCGATGCAGACAGATTTGTGTGTGCGCTGGTAGGTGAAGGACATTGATTCTGAGGTGTGAGAGTGAGTAATGCGCACTGCGCCAGACCATGGAGAGAGAAATTAAGGTGAAATGAAGGGGATAAAAAGGGAGAGGCATAATGAGGAAAAGATTGAAGTGAAACAAAGGAAAAAGAGGACTGGAGGAAAGGTAAACAAAAGTGCAAGAGCAAATCTTTGTGATGATGACAGTGGGATGATGAGTCTACCTGGGTATCCTTCTACGTCTAAGTCGTTGCCACTGCTGATACTGGTGGAGTCCAGAGAGTGAACGCTGAGGGATGTGAGCTGGGATCGAAGCTGCTCAATGTCGCTCTCTTTACTGTCTAATGTCATCTGAAGCTCTAGACGCACCTGGTTCTCTTCTGCTATCAGCTAAATAACAAACACAAACAGGTTTTTAGTTGCACTCACTTCCTCTTGCTGCATTATTAATCCAGGCAGTTTTTAAGTTGAAAGCAAAATATCTGGGTAATAATCAGACACAATCTTTACACTGGAGACATGTTCTTCCAAGAATAAAATAGTTTTTCAGTTTGATCAACAAGGAGGAATGTTTCCCCAGCACATCTTTGGAGCATCTTTAAATGGGGCTAAACAAAAAAATAAAGCTAATGAGGAAGTGCCAAAAACTGCAGTTCCCTGAATGGCCACTTGAAGCTGGCTTCAAAAGTGAGTCAAGTTGCAAAGAGTTAAAATGCCCAATTTTACAGCAAAAATAAACATGTTTAAAACCTGGTACAAAACAGTCTCTGTAGCCAAACTTCCACATCATAGAAAAACTGTATTGGGGTGAATTCCTTCAAAGGTTTAAACTGCACTGAGGTTTAAACGTTTGCACTAGTAGGGATTTGACCACTCTGGCTGACATGTGGGTGCATACAGCTGTGGGTGCTAAATGGACCTCTTGTCCGTGTTTATGCTGTTGGCGCACTTCGAAGCATTTTTAATGCAGTTATTGGACAAATATTGTGGCTTGCAGTGCGGTTAATTGCACTAGTCATTGCTCCAGTTTTGGTGAGCTAATACCATGCAACCATACAGTCTATGGATGCACCTTCCTAACCAAACCTCCTAGCAGTAGCTGATAACATCCCACTTTTCATCCAAATATGGCCACTTCTGACTTAAAACAAACAAACAAACAAACAAAAAAACAAAAAACAGCAAGATGCTGATGGTAACAATATGGCTTTAAAACAAAGTACACAAATCAATAGATAATAACACAGTGGCTATGTCCATCTTCTACATACAGTCTAAGCTCAGGTCCTGGAAAAAGTAATCTAACTCTCTAGCCGATACTACTGCTTAAACAAATGTATTAATTCCAAGCAAAAACAGTAATCTAAAGTGTATTTTTCAGTATCTCTGTCTGCCTTCTCTATAGTAATCAAAATTCAGCTTTCCTCACTATCTCACTGATTCTTTTTGGCATATTTATCTGCATATACACTGTGTTTATTTTCTGGCAGTGTGGGCGTACTGACCGCCTGCATTTCAGCTAGTTGGTTCTGGTATTTTACGATGGCACTGCTGAATTTCTCTTTCTCTGCTCTCAGCTCCAGCTGCAGCTTCCTGTTCTCCTTCTCCTTCTTGTGCACCTCGGTGTCGTTGCCTCGGTGGCCTCCCCGCCCCGTCTCCCTCCTGTTCATCACCTCAGCCAGCTTGTTCACAGCCTGCGAGAAAAACACGTAATATATAGTTTTACAGAGATCTATTTATGATAAATTTGAACTCGGTAAATTCACAGGGAAGCCTGCAGGAATATTAGTGTTGCTGTAAGAAAAAAATAGCCTGTAGTGGAAAATTATTCTTAACGACAACTGATATGACACAAGAGTAGTCTGTAAAAAAAAATATTAAAGTGTAGCAGACATTCCACACCTTCCAGACCTTTGTAGGCACCCAGACACACACCTGAATTTTTAGTGTCCTTTCATTCTGCAGCTGCTTTTCAAAGGACTCTTTGAGAGAGATCATCTGCTTCCCTTCATCCTTTGCTTTCTGAAGCTCTGTAAAATAGCACATTAATCAAAGCTAATACACATTTTTTTCCACATAAGCTTCACAAAAGTGATTAACAGTTTACAGAACAAATATTCTGCTGTTTGATGAACACATCAATTGGTACTTTTCTGACATTTTGACATCTTTTTCCCCATAAATGATGCAGATGTGCAAGACAGCTTTTTAACACATTTTCTACGACTCGGAGGAAATGACATTTTTGTAGAAATCTGTTCCACTGGCTGCTCATTATCTAAAAATGGCACTCACGTTGCTGCATTTCTTTCAGCTGGTTGTTGAGTTCTTCTTTCTCACTGGCCAGTTTGGCTACGTCCACCGTCAGAGTGCGATTGGACTCTTCCAGCTATGAAGGTGGACAGGGCAGAAGTGAGCTGATGTTATCCATCCAAGCAAAATGTATAGTGTGCTTTACAGGAAGAATAAAGAGGAATGAAGTCAACTAAAACATCAGTGGTTCTAACAGTTTTTAATAGTTTATGATGCTTTATTACAGTGGCTGCATAATGATGGTCTTGCAGGCAAATTGCTGCTGACATATAACTAAATATTATTCAAGTCATTGAAGAAACCCTGTGGAGTTTTGGCTACAACCAGTGCTATAGTGTAATGTTTTTGTACGGCCGTGATCAATTTGTTTGTACCCTTTATTTCTTGTAACTCGTATGAATTATGTGACAAGAAATGTAGCAACAACAGGCAGGGAACAAGAACAGGAATGTTGACAATGTAGGTTTTTAAAAAGGCATTTAGCTTACTGACTTTTTTCATTTTGATTTAAGAGAAAGTAAATTACATGAACAAACTTATTTGACCTCTAGGGCACTCATCCCTCATCTTCCCTTTCATTGAGTTACACTGAAAGGGTCCCTTTAAGTAGAAGAGGAGTGACTGTTACAGCTGATTAGATGAAGTCTGCATATGCTAATTCTAAGTCTGCAATGTATAACTGAGTGTTCTCATATGGGAATTACGAGAACACTCAGATATCTTACCGAGCTGATGGTGGCCTCCTTATCGCTAAGCTCCTGTTTGTGCCTCGCCGTCATGTCTTTGATCTCCAGCTCCTTCATGATCTTCTCCTTCTCCAGACTGGAGAACTGCTCCTCAGCGACAGAACGAGCCAGCCTTTCAGAGTCTGCTTTGGTCAAACTTTCTGCCAGCTGGGCTGTCAGTGACTCCCTGCAGAGGGAAAGAGAGCATGAATTGCTATTATCTTATTAATTACCAGAACTGGATAAATCCTTGAATGACAAAAAAATCCCTGCTGTTATCACCGTCAGTCAGAAATTGACTGCCTGTAGAGCTACCATGCACTGATATTTCAATGACCTTTTTGTCACTGTAGACTTTTAAAGCATTTTCAAGTGAGAATTGGTATCGATCACTAACTATTTTTCCACAATAATCTTTGGCTGTGGTGCATCTGGGCCAGCTGATAATCTGGTTCAGCTTCACTCACTGTGAAAGGCCATGTCCTTCTGTTTGGCTGAGATAAATTCACAGAGGGAAATAACACTAATCTGAGAAGTCTGTTACATTCTTAAAAGGGCAGATAATATGAATTTTGTAGAGCTGAGATATACATATTTAACTCCCACTGGTAACTGTGAAACTGTGAGTTTGCATCTTGTTATGCAACATACTTTTTGCCATTTTCATTTAATAGTTCTTGTGTTGACATTACCACCTGCCTTCTTTGATTAAACACATCTTTTCTTTATTTTTTTTTGCTGCTTATGACAATTTCCATACTAATGTGGTAATTTCTGTGCTGTACTGTTTCTTATTACAGTGTTTTTATACTGAATAAAGAGTCAGTTGATTAAAGCATAAAGCATAGCAGTCACAGTTACCTTTCCTCCTGGTATTCTGCCAGTCGCTGCTGCACCTCTTTGTACAGATTATTCTTCTCATCACGCTCATCCGTTAGCTCACGGATCTGTGTCTTGTAAAGGGTCTTGGATAAAGAAATCATGTAGACTCAATCAGTTTTGAATATACATTAGACACTGAATATACTTAGACAATAAACATGTGCGAGGAGCTGGGTTTAAGGGGAGAAGTCGTGTTCAAGCTTCACAATGCAGATGCATTTTTTTTTACAAGCCTGACAATTTACGACTTTCAAATATTTGGTTGTCTCTGCTGTTTGCAGACAGCAGGCACAAAAAAGAAAAGAAAGAGTTACTGTGAAATACTGCTCTGCCTCCAGTTGCTCCTTCAATTCCTTCAGCTGGCCATCAGCCTCCTGCTTTTCCCTGAAACAGCACCAGAAATCTGTCAGTCACTGCTGCAGGCCAACTGAGCACCAGAGCCAAAGCAATGTCCTTAAATCAGAGTAAATGAATGAGATTTGCCAGCGACATTAAAAATCACAAATACTCCTGCTATGTTTGTGTATGTATATTATGCTCATTAGATATTATGGGCGCAGTACTCATACTACGTATTTAGTACGCCAGAAAAAGATTTAGTATGTTCCAGTACATTGTATCTTAAACGTACCAAAATGCCTAATTAATTCTGGTTACATTCTGCAGTATGCAAGCAGTCATGCTTTTCAGGCCATTCTGGCCCCAAATCCTCTGCACCATAGAACAGAAGGGTCAAAAGTAGTACTAAGACTGCATGCAATATTAAATACTTCATAAGAGTTGCTGCAGTATATACTGAAATAAATAAAAGAATTATGCGATGTATGTGTGTTTGTCTGACCTGCGTAGCTCCTGGTTCTGTTTCTCCAGGATCTGCTTCATGTCTAGCAGTTGGTTGAGCTCCTGTTTGACCTGTTTCTCAGAGGAGCGGAGCACAGACACCTGCTGGTTTTGTATCTTCAGTTCACTCTGGCTCAAACTCCGCTTGTGCATCTCCTCCTCCAGACGTGAGGTTAGGTGCAGCACCTACAAACACACATGTGAACATAAGTATCTGTGGTTAACCCAACTAGTAGCTATTTAGACATAGAAAAAACAACTTTAAGCTGCAGAACAAATAGTTACAGCAGCAGCTAAGCATTACTTTCTATAAAATGCCTGAAAATAAAATCACATGCCCATCACAAGGTCCCAAAGATGTCGTTGGTCACCCAACTACTTTTGTCCTTTGTTTCAGCACCACAAAATACAGATATTCAGTCTGTGATGCTGTTGGACACTGTTTAGAGTCACATGTTTTCCAATCAGTCAAAGCCATGACAAAGTTAAGAATATGAGGTTACCCCCAAATGACGTTTTCTTTAATAAGTAAAGGTGCACACACACTGTGAAATTTCAGCAGTCTTAGAAGTTTACTCCAAGCCACACCTTGCAATATGAATCTACGTGAATCTACATGAAACATGGGTACAATCTTCTATGCCAACTACACACTGATAATACCTATTGGATCCCAGGATACGAGGCATAATTCCGCAGCTATTTCTTTCCATGCTAGACCCTCCTTGTTGTGATCATGATAACTGAACAAAGAAAAAAATCTGGTTCCACTGTGTGCAAATATTTAATTTTCCATGTTTTACCTCCATATATTCTATCTAGGGTTGCTTTGTTTTTCACAATTGCCAGTGTCGAGTTGATCAGCGTGTCATTTCATGATGGATTCCTATTGATCAGTTAGAAAATGTCTTTTGTAGCAGCAGTCCTATTGTGAAGTGGTCATTTCAAAGACTCTTAAAATGGGCAACTTTGAGCCATCAGTGTTTGATGTAGAAAGACTGTTAACATCTTATTGTTCACATTTCATCTGTACCACCCAAATTTGCACAGTGTATACCCGGTTTAAGACAAACCTCTTCAGAAAGTTTCTCCTTCTGTGCCTGCAACTCGTCCAGCTTGTGCTGCGCCTGCTTGTAATCACAGTCCAACATGGAGTAGTCCTTTTTTAGCTGCAGCAGCTTTCCCTCCACCTGGACCTTCAAGCTGCGCTCCTCTTGCAGGGTGCACTCCATCTCTGAACCGAAGGAAATCACAAGGAAAGCCATCAGGAGGTAATCTACACTGCACTCAACACTGCAGTATTGACAAAATCATTGCTGCCTTTCAGTAAACTTGCTTGCACCAAGAGATAAATGGCCTAGCGAGAGGGACAATCAGCAGTGTATCTAAAGGCTAGTCTGTCAGGGTTTCTGTCAAATTGCTGGGAATGAACTAGAATTATTTGCCAGTGCTGTTTTTCGAAGATCAAGCAACCCTTAATTTGTTTCTTCACCAGCCTTTGTAAGCAGCTGAAGCCACTTTTTGACTTTCATGACTGGCTTTGTCTTTATTATTGCAATGCCCGTGTTAGGTTAG
>VVAS01047464.1:0-10899 GCA_015103295.1 Ptychochromis oligacanthus
AAGTTAATTTATTGGAAATGAGTGAGGAATGTGTTTCTGTAAGCTCATAGCTGCTTCGTCACGCCGATCACATCCCCATGTGAACACAGGACGGGTTTATCTCAGTGCGTATAAGGTATCATGGAACAGATCTCATTCACTGAGCTTACAGTAAACCTAAGTGATTCACTTCACATGTGTCACAGCAGACAGCTCTTCAGGGGACGGCTGAATAACCCTAAACGCAAAAAAACATCTTAACCCGTTTGGCTTTTTAAGTTAAAGCTTAAGTCTGCAGTGGACTCCTGATCTGTCGAGCTGTTACCTCATACGAGGGCCAGATGTTCAGCACCAGAAAAGTTTCCAAAGGGTTCTTAAAGAAGCATTTTTTAGGTAGGAGTAGATGCAGAGACAAAAGAACTTTAACCAAACTGCAAAAATGCAGCCTCTGGTCTCCCTCTACTCAATCCCTACCTCATTCTCAGCATTGCCTGCACAGACCCTAACACCCGCACGGGTAAGAAAGGGGAGAACAAAACAGAAGTTTCACCTGGTTTTTGCTCACAGGCACCTGAAATATGGGCACACTGACAATATATACTGTATATTAAACCAAATGCCTGCAGAACAACCCTCTCCTATTTCCTCACAGCTGAGGACGTAATCATGTAAACCAGTTTTCACTGCCCCCTGATTAGTGGCCGATTAGCTAAATCATGCTTCTAAATAAACAGGAGCAGCAGTGTGGGAACGTTTTTTGGGGGGGTTAAACCATACAGCACATGCTAAAAATACAAAGATAAGGCTGTTTGCCAAGTTTCTAAAAACAGTGGTCTTGAATACTTTTTCCATTGAGTCTGTACTGGCAGGAAACACTCGATATGATCCATGAATTTTGAGTGCATATTTCTTAAGTGCCACTGATACTCTTTTTGAGAGCAGTTTGGATTTTTGCTGCATAATAAGCACAAAGGGTTAGATCCACTGAAAAGAAAAAAAAAGTCTGTTCATTTATTTTGATTTGCTCACATATTTCTCTCTCTGACTTTCAGACCTGTTTTTGCATGAAAATTGCATAGATGACTATAAATAAAGATGTTTTAAATAAAATAATATTCATACACAGGTCATACCAAATGGCTTCCCAGATATCAGACACCTAAGCTGAGCTGCTTATGGCACTTATGACTCAGTTATGACACTGACAAATCCTTTGTGGGCCAGGTGAGGCTGAAAAGTCACAAGCTGGACTTGATATGGGTTACAGTAAGTATTATGTGGGCTAGACGTGGCCCAGGTGTAAAATACATCTGACATCTGGCCCATACAGGGTGGACCTGCAGCTCAGATGAGGCAGCCAGACTCAGTCTGAGTCAGCGTGGTCAGTTAAGGCCAAATGTGACCCAAAGAAAACTGCAGATGTGGGTCATATTTGGGCCAAACACTTACTGCTACAGATGCATACCGCCTACTGTCAGGCCCTCTGGATGCCTCGTGCAACCAGCTGTGGGTATTGGGCTGGTTTTGTCCCAGAGACCAAGCAACGCTGGCCATCACACCACAAAAACGACTCAGTAACATTTCAAGGATCACGGAAAAGAGTTCAGGCCACAGGCTTGGACACCAGACTCACCAGATCCCAAATAAATCAGGCCCCATCCTGTCTTGCATCCCCCCAGACCCAAAGGATCTGCTGCCAATGTCCCCAGATGTCCCCTGTCCAAGGCCTGATGAGACAAAGCTGTTTTAACAGGTCAAGGGAGACCTGCACAATATTAGGCAGGTAGGTTTAATTCTTGCACCCTACTGGCTTTGCAGTGGAAGTAGAACTCTTTGCGTTTTGCATTGGTTTAATCTCTAAACAGCCACGAGGTCCCCAACAAACCACCAGGAGCAGGGTTAGCTTGTGTTTTAGCTCCATGCTAAGCAAGCCTAACTTTCAAATAAACTCTGACATGCGTTTTTAGCCTTTTGGTTCTTCTGTTCTCAGATTTCTATTTGGATAGGCCAAGTAGGTGAAAATTCCACATAAAGGGTAGATGTGAACCTAACCTCAAATAGGTCACCAGTGACCTGGTGGATATTAATTGTCACCACTCCTCCTACATTTGTATGATGAAATAACTCCCCTGTGTTTTTTGTTGGTTTTTAAATACTCCATGTTATGTGCTGCCTATAACCTGAGTTAAAACATAAAGTTTTAGTTAATTAGTATATCTACCCCAAATAATCCCACACCAGCTGATTATTTATTACTTTACAACTGTTTAACCACTGTGGTCACCAGAAAGCTGCCAAAATGAGTCGAGGCAGGTCCCGTGTTTGTAGCCTGCACTGCAGTGTTGTGTTTGAAGTCTTTCGGCATTATTTAGATTTCATCCGAAAGTGACAGGCCGTGCACAATTTATTCTTACTTTAGCAGAAAGGTCAGTGAATAACGAGATGAAAGTTTCTGCAGGTTCTGTATGAACTCATACAACAAGGTGCCCTTCAGCATAACTGCTGCAGGGACACTGTGCTGAGAGGAGAGGTAAAAAAAGAAACAGTTATTGGCCATGGAAGTCCTGTTAGTTTGAGTAATGTCACATTAATAATGTATCTGCACAGTCTCTGTACCAGAGCTGGTATTCATAAAATACTTTGCTCTTTAAGAACTGATCAAGGATCGGTTACATAACCATACAGGACAAACTTCACGGCGAGATGAATTGTCTCAGAGGAGCTGGAAATAATAGCTCAGGTTATATTAAGTAATTCAACCTTTATTTGTGCGGGGAAGTGTTTGCAGAGTGAGCGTGCTCTTTTGGAACGAGGCACTGCTTCACATTCACACCTGGGAGCTACCTGGTACAGATAGAGGAGTCTGGGCTTTGACCGAGATAGGTGGGGTTTCTTTCTTTTGAAGGTTGTTACTTTTCGTGGAATAAATGTTCTGGAAAATCCTCCTGATGGTTTTACCACCACTTAAAAAATGTAGCGGCTTTGTGAGATGTGAATGCAGCGTGGCTACAAATGGTTTGGTACTTTCAGGTGGTAATCTACAGAGAATTGTTTCATTGTTCTCACTCCGCTTGCATACTTCAGTGATGTTCAAGGACTATTCATAGTTTGTTTATTTGAAATCTTTTGTATCTGCTGCTTTAGACAACACAAATTATGTAATCTATGTATGCACTCAGACCGGTTCTAGCTCGTATTTACTTGTCAATGTAGAACAAATGGGGAAAGTTCTCTTTACTACAGGCTTGATCACATGATTGGATCATGGCCTAAAGATAAGATACATTTTTCTCCTTATCTGAGTATCTTTAAACATTAAAGATTTCACCGGACTAACATGCTTTAACCAGCAGCTCCATATGGCTAGCCAAATTAACGGTTGATTTGTTTTCTTGCTATTACATTCATAAGACTTGAATAAAAAGGTTAGTTTATTATTTCTTTTAGCTTCTGCAAGAATATAACCTGTAGTTGAAATAAAACCCTTACCATGTTTAACTCAGAGGTTTCTTTGAAGTGCCAGCAGCCTCTCCTCAGTGACGCTAAATGAATGTCTAAGGCAAAGATGGTATAAAAGATGGACGGAGCTTTCAGGTCTGAAAAGTGAAACCAACACAGAAGTGCCTTAAACCTGCATTCTTTCTAATGTCCACCGGGGGGGTTACTGTGGTTGCAAAATGACTTCCAGTACTATAGAAGTCTATGGAAAAACGATCCTCGGCCCTGACCTCAGTAAACACTGTCCTGATGAGTTTATGGGCTCAGACGTTCATTAGATGATCCAGGGTATGCTTGTTGGCTTACAAGTCATTAACCAGTGAGCATGTGGATTCACAGTCTGATCCACTCTCACCTGTCACACCGAGCAGTTATCCCTAGACTCCGAAATTAACATCTCCTTAGCAGTGGAAGTCTACTTACAGCTAAAAAACTATCCACAAACTAAGATCTGTTAGATTAAGAATGGAGCTGTTGTGTTATCTTAGGTTTTCCTATGGTTGGCCAGTAGGGGTGCTTATAAAAAGGTGGAGGCTTTGATAAGAGGATAGTTTGCAGCTGGAGGAATCTCCTTCGACTCAGGCTTTCTGGAAATTGATGAGAATCTTGAGATGTTGAGTATGTAAAAGGAGTTTATACTAGTACATAACTAACAGTGAAAAACATAAATAAATAAATAAATAAAAAAAATCCCTAAAACCTTGGCAAAAGAAAATCAATACTACCACAAAAAGGATAAAAGATATAAAAAGCTGGCTGTGTGGCTAAGTCACCAGCAGCGACCGAGGGTTTTCTTTTCCTGTCTCTTTCTATAAGTCTGTCTCTGAGTCTCGGGTGGAGTGCTGGGCAGACGGTCTCCCATGGTCCCGCCTACGGGCGGAGTCTCCTCGCTCGGGTTGTCCTTCTCACACCTGCTCTGAATTTCCTCATCAGTGTCTTGGTACTTAAGGGCTGCATGGTGCAGCAGTTCCGGTTTCACGTTTGCTCACAGTTAACTATTTTCTGCTTTTCAGTAAAGCTTTCAAACCTATCCCTGGTGTGCTGAGTCTGAATGCAGAGTCCTGTTCTTGCCAAAACATGACAGAAAGTCCAAACAAAAACCGAAGCCATCAGCGTCTAAAACCTTAATATAAGAAAAAGCAGCAGGAGTATACTCAGTGTTTTCCCAGGTGGCAACAACCAGCAGTAGCCATGCAGGAGGGTTTGGCTACCGATTACAAACGGGTTGCTGAGACACTGGCCTCTGCTCCGATCTCTACAGCACCAACTTCCTGCATGGATGGGAGACAGCCGGTAGTAACTCATCTTACAACAACGACGAACTTGATACTTACTCGACTGCAGATCGTCTCCCAGTTTCTCTGCAGCTTCCACTCTCAGCTCCCACTGCTCCAAGAAAACAACGGCCAACACTCCTCCATGGCTTTTGTTCCTGTGTTCACCCTCATGTCTCCCATCAGGCCTCCTATTGGTCGCTGCCTATTGGGAGAGTCTCCCTATTTGGCCGGAACCAAAATTCCTTCTAGCAAACAATAAAATACTTCCATTGGATGACAGTTAGCCAGACGAGCTAATCGGATAACTTCAGTGTGAAGGCTGAAGTGGACTCATGTACTGTGGTGTAAGGGTAACACATGACTGATTAGCAAATCATCACTTACCAAAGTTTTTACTCATCCTATAGTCACTGTTTTCCCTTTCTTTCAAAGCATAGCCTTTAAACTCATGTTCACATCTACTTTTGGTGCTGTTATAAAGTATTTCTCCTCAGTATCCATATGTAGGCTCATGAGCTCCTTTCTACACACTTATTAGCATCACTCCCCACTGTGCTGAGCTTTCATAGCGGGGAGTGATGAGATCAGAGCCTAAAAACCAGGTATCATTTCTCTACACATTTCTACATTTACATAACCTATTCCATATGAGCTGGGTGATTGAACCACCTTCTCCAAAGTGAGATAAGATGGATTGCGGTTTTCCTGCTGCATTAAAGTGAGACCTACATTCCCACAGAATCACACAGCCATACAATTAAAACTGAACGCAAGCTCATACATGCACACCCACTGAGCATCTAATGGCCGCAGGCAGGAGCTACATCTTGCACGATGAGGAATCTGATTTCTGATAAGAAGTTTCAAAGAGGAGGACGAGAGCTGAGAAGGCCGTCTGTGAGCAGGAAATCAAAGCCAGGTAATCTGACTTGCACAGTAACAGCTGAGGTGAAACGAGCTACGCTGACATTCTCTGATCTTATAAAGCGACGGATATCTGGCCACCCACAGAGTCCACAGATTTAGCATGTCGGTCCGATTGCAAAAAGGATATCCCTCCTGGTGAAATGTACCACTTAAGGATTCCATACCAGGCCTTTCCTGCCTGGATTTCAATAACACACGTTTGTGCTGGTTTGAAGCTCACAACCCACCCGTTACACAAGACACCTAAGATAACGACCACTGTTTCAGTAGCAAAGCCAGCTGAGAAATGGACTGGTATTTATATAACTCTCTTCTAGTCTTACCGACCACTCAAACTTTATCCATTCATACAGTGTTTTATTCTATACACTTTAAGGACTTTATCTACCTTACGTCCATGACCAATTTAGACTCACCGTTTAATCTAACATGCATGTCTTTGGACTGCAGGAGGAAGCAGGAGTACCAGAGAGCACCCACGCAGGAACAGGCAGAACACGCAAACTCCACACAGAAAAGCCCCAGCTGGAGTCCAAACCAGGAACCTTCTTGCATCTGCTAGGATGCCAGTCAGTCACTCAGCTAATTGGAGTCCCTGAACTGGACCTCTGGACCGTGTTTGTGCTGTTGGAGCCTTTTGGAGCATTTTTAATGCAATTATCTGACCAATAATATGGCTGCTGTGTGGTTAATTGTACTAACAGACCGTCCAAGAAGCCTGAGCTCCAGTTTTGGGCTCAGTGAAATTCTAGGATTTTGTTTGGATTTACTGAGGTGTCTGAGGGTTGCACCGGTACAGTTTATGAATTCAGCTTGCTAACCAAGCTAACTAGTGTTAGTTGTAGGATTTTATTTGGATGTTACTGAGCACCAATTAGCAGTTATCTGTGTCTGCTTGATGCTCCCATACAGTCTGTGGATACAGCATGATAACCAGGCTAGGTAGCATTAGCTGATAACTGCACTGTCTCGACCAAATGTGCTCACTTTTTTGCCCCCAAAAAACAAACATGGTGGAAGCCAAAACGCTAAAGTTGAGGCTTCAAAATGCAAAGACCGGCATATGTCCATCTGTTATGTATTCTATGTATGTATGTATGTATGTTGTATGTAGTCTATGGTCATAGCAAACAACATAAATTAGCACCCACAAGTTTCCACACTGTAAATATCAGATTACAAGACACAGATAAATTTTTCTCAATCATCAGCACTAATGAGAGACTCCAGCCTCACATTTCGATCAGTCATAATGGATCACAAAAATATCATGGAGGCAAAAGTATGAACACATCCATGCAAACTCCTCTGGAGATGACACGCTTCGCTCCTGTAAATATGTCGCACTCAATCACCAGTCTTTGGACTGCCAGAGGAAACCAGAGCCCCACAGTAAGCGCACACAGGCACAAGGAGAATATGCAAACTCCAAATAAAGGCCGACCAGAAGGTTTAAATCAGGAACCTTCTGGTTGTTAATGCAACATGCTCTGCACATATTACACGTAATCATAAAGATCACCCATCAGGACTCATCATTAAGGCACTCCTGTTGAGTGATGCCAAAATTTGCTTTTTGTATTTCCAGTCACATTGTTTGGAGCATAATCTAGCGGTCATAAGAGGAACTGCACCTTTAAACCGTACAAACATAAACCTTGCTTCATCAACTAAATGGTTAAAAAAAAAATTACATAACCACCATTTTTATTAAGTATAACCCCGTCTTTCTCCATCTTTGAGGCGCCTAATCATAACCACACAGATTAGGTGCCATGACCACAACAGTTCCTTAAGGTACCTTGAAATTTCTCTGAAGGTCTACAGACGACAACCAGATTATTTTCATGCAAACCCATCACTTACTTAGGACTGAAATATATCATTAAACCAATGAAACACACTTGACCACCCATAGTGTAGGTATACACACTCCCACAGGATCCAAAGAAGACAACCACACACATAAACACATATTTTTGCCATCCTCCCTGCTGCAGGTTTCTCATTAACAAACATTTTAAGTGACCAAATCTCATCAGCTCCAACCAGCCTCAATCTGGCAACCATGAAATAAGTTTGGCCTTGCAGTGAAGAAAGTCACATGGACCCATTCCCAACAGTTTTTCAATATTAAAATGGCAGATGCCTGCTTTATATTCATGCTCAGCATTAATAAAGAGCCTCATTCAGTTTCATCTCGAGCATACATTAGACTTATGGAGCTCAAGCTTTCATGCAGCATGAACACAGTCATGGTTTCTTACAAAGTAAAGCAGCAATGCAACAGTTTTAATCAAAACGAAGCAACTGGGAAAACAAAACGAAAATGTAGACAAGATATAAAATAATATAATTAAAAGCAGACACCTCTCGCTCCTATCCCTTTTCTGAATCACCCAACTATAAAATAAATGTAGATCAGAGATCAATATCTCTGCACATACCTGCTAATGGTAATGTGTACCTGTTGTTTTGCAGCTCCTTTACTACAAAGCTTCTCACTCGTCCCAACAGGAGTGAGTGACAGGCATGCAAGAACTGCAGAAAGTACCAGAAGGAGAGAGAGAGCAAAAAAACACACCCCTGCTGCACACAAGCATGCATGCACATGTATATAAACACTAAAAAGAAAAAAAAAACACTTTCTCTCACATTCTGACACACACACACACACACACACACACACACACACACAGCATCAACTTTCCTCCGTCATTATGGAGGCCCGGTGGTCAGCACAGTGTGGTTTGGGTTTAAGGCGAACCTCCAGGTTTCATCTGTTTTAGCCACTGTTCAGTGTGTGTGTGTGTGTGTGTGTGTGTGTGTGTGTGTGTGTGTGTGTGTGTGTGTTTTCTTCTCCTGAATCCTCCAGATATGAGATCATCTGTGGATTTTACCAGCCTGTGCTTGTGTTCTGCTTTAGGAGAAGAAGGAAAGAGAGGAAGAAAACAGACCTGTAGATAATATCTAATAAGCAGTCACATGTAGAACATATGGAGGAACAGACCTACGAAGCACTGGTCCAGGATCAGAGACCCCTCGTCAGTGGTGATGCTGACAAGCCAATCCAGCAATCACAAAGAGACACAAAACATCAACAAACAGATACAAAATAGCAAAGTGAAGAAGCAGATGCAAAACCAGGAGAACAGGAGAAAAATAACTGCAAAGACACACAAAAGGACCACAAGGAGACACAAAATGTCTGGAAACAGTTCAAATAACTGTAAAGACAAATAACCGACTCTAATGATTCACAAAATAAATACAAAGCCATGGAAAACCAATGCAAATAGGAACAAAACGGCTGCAAAGGCACACAAAAAGACCACAAAGAGACTCAAAACTACTAAAGATATGCAAAACTGCTAAAAAGCAACGCAATATAAACACAAACTAATGCAAAACTAGTACAACTAGAGACTAGAAGGACACTGTTAAGATAAGACACATATGCAAACCAAAGAAAAAAAGGTGCAAAATAAACCCAAATACATGCAAACCAACCTCAGAGGTGGAACTACCTGATAAGGTCACACAAAGGTTATACAAAAGTAATGTAAAGAGAGACACAAAGACACAAAATGAGCACAAAAAGGTGCAAAACAAAAGCAGACAATCAAAATATGTGTAGTTGTTTTGTGTCGTTTTCAGTGTTATTTGCCAGAAAATACAGTGACAGAAGGACAGGAAGACGTTTGGGCAGTAATACAAACCGTATAAACGCTTTACGCCGTCTGTGGGGCGGTAACTGAAAGGGCTACGAAAAAAAATCCTCTACGGTGATTGGCTGCTACAGACGTCAGACAAGTCTCCCTTTCCGCACCTCTGTTGCTAAGTAACAGCTCGTATGCGCTCCGTTAGTCGGGAAACAGAAGCTAGCTCGATGCTACGCCGCAGGTTTTGGGAAAACGCGAAGCTACACGCAGTTTGTGTCTGATGAGGACGCAGGTTCGAGGCGATGGCAGCTGTAAAAGACGGAGAGTACACGGCTACGATCTACAAACTGGTGAGGATGCAGTCGCTTGGTTGGCGTCTTAGCGTAGTGTTGAGCTAGCAGCTACACAACCTGAACCAAACTCCATTCACAAATCGGTCATTTTAGTGTCTCGTTCTTAATGAAATACAAACACAAGACGAATTATACTTTCTTGGAATTACGATGCACTTCTCATAAATTCGGCATACATTTTTTTTTATACAGCAAAGACAAAGAAATGTTATAAAATGTAAACTGCTGCAGTGTTTGTACGTTTGTAACGCTAGTAAATCTCTGAAGTTATCCCTGCTGCAGTTAATGTAGCTTTGCTCTAATGCATTAGAGCGGGTGATAACTAGTCTACATATTCTCACTATTCGCACTAAATTTGTGTCTTTCTTGTAGATTAAAGATGGTCAGTATGTGGAGGCCATTCACATCCTGAACGGCCAGCTTCAGAAACACACGAAGGTAAGTCTGTCAGTCTTCGGGGAAAATACACACAGTATATACTGAGTATTTCAGGATGTCTCCCACTCTGGATTTCAGGATACCCATCCCATAAAATCCCCCTGCATCCCCCCATTAAAACATGGAAAGAAACAGAGGAGTTACTGAGAAAAAACACCATAAAGTTACTCAGTTAGGGGAGGGTCTGTTGCATTCCCAAAATATGAATATGAATATGAATAAGTTCATACTAGCACTGAATCTGTAGGTGTACACAAACACACACACAGTGTTGTAATCTCAGTCAGCAGCAGCACAGCGTCTTCTCTCCTCCATGCAGACAATATTATAACCAGTGAGGTACCAGAAAGAAAAAAGAGACGAGGGCCTGTTTCAGGATGATTTTCCTTAAAAAAGTCTGAAAACCGAGTGAGGCACATTTTTCAAGTTATGAAGGGCTGTTATTAGCTTGTTAACTGACTGACATTTATATAGCGCTTTTCTAGTCATTTGACCACTCAAAGCCACAGTTGCCTCTTTTTCACACATATTCATTACAGGCAGCCCAATTACTTTGCTAAGTGAGTGATGGATTTGCTGTGTTTTAGATTTTTAGTCACATTTCTACACAAAAATTCTTCCATAAAGAAAACTGCACAAAATCCTCTGTGTGTCTTTTGTCAGCAGTGTGTACACAGAGCTCTGAAACATTACAACACAATTTTCTTATAGTTATTTTTGTTTGTTTGTTTGATTTTTTTTTTTTTTTTTTTTTTTTTTTTTTGT
>VVAS01047486.1:0-12155 GCA_015103295.1 Ptychochromis oligacanthus
GCTGCTGCCATGTGCTTGGCTGATTAGATATTTACATTAACGGGCAGTTATGGTAAATGGACTGGTTCTTATATAGCGCTTTCTCAGCTCTGGTTTGAGCCCTCAAAGTGCTTTATGATCTACCACAAGCCTCATTCACCCATTCACACACATTCTTACAGGCACTTTTATCTACACACAAGTGCTTTCTATCCAACATTCACACACATTCACACTCCGATGAACGCATCGGGAGCAACTCGGGGTTCAGTATCTTGCTCAAGGATACTTTGGCATGCAGACCGGAGCAGACTGGAACAGCCAGGAATCGAACCACCAACCTTCCGATTAGTAGATGACCTGCTCTACCTCCTGAGCTACAGCCACCCCTTAAACCACCCCCCAGTTGAACAGGTGAACGTAATAAAGTGTCTGGTGGGTGTATATATGTGCTGTATAAACAATATTTTTACTGTAATTTTTGCACACACTTCATTATACTTTCCTACCTCTCAGTATTACAGTTGACTTGTTCTGAAACTAAACTAAAAAATTTGGGGTCAATACGTAATGGCCTTGATTTTTAAAGTAAAGCACATTAGTTTTCACCTAATAAAACATTAAATCTAGGAGAAATGCTGAAAATTGTTGTTGATAATTAATCATTAATAGAATCATTCATCATTAATAATTGATTATTTTAATTTAATCACTATCTGTCCTGTGTTCAAATGGAACATTGTTTTACCTAATGCAAGTTTATTGTGTTAAAAGGCTGATTTATTATGTTGAAAACAGTTCAAAACAATTCTGCTGATTAAAGAAGCCACAGAATGAGCCTTTTTGGGGGTCTGTGTGCTAACCCAGAACCAAGAAGACTTTTCTTGCTCATGTGCCAGGCACGTTTTTAATTGAGTGGAAGCCAGGTTTGAGTCTGGTATGCAGTTTTTATAACACATCCATGCTCTGACCTTGTAGAGTTTTGCCCTCATCCTGTTTGAAGCATCAGCTTTGATGTCATCAGAGGCTCCAGCTGGCAGATCTGGTTTGGGACCTAACACCTGAGGACAGAGGCAGAGATTTTAATAAAAGGCTCAACTTACGATTTAATTTGATTTCATAATTCATTAATCTCACCTCAGTCATCTTCTCTCTCTCCACCCCCTCATCGCAGACATAAACTCGAGCTCTCCCGCTGCGCTCGTTGTCACGGATACCCTTGGCGACCTGAGTAGCCTTCAGCTTCTCAAAGCGGTTGCTCTGGGAGCCACACCACTGGTAAATCTCCTGTGGGGTGAGAGGAAGGAGAGTGGATTGCAATGTAGATGAAAGAAGGAAGAAGAACTTTTAGAAGAAAACACAATGCAACTTCACTACCCTTTGGTCAAAAAGTGTCAAAAAGAAAACCACGTGACACTGTGGCAGTGACATTATAGATAATATTATACAATCCAGTAATAATCTGACTTACGGCACCCAGGTCCAGGATGAAACAATCTCCAGTATTGAAGCTGTCCCAGCTGACCGGCACCTCTGTCGCCCTGACCACGCGGCGTCCTTTGATCTGGAGCACCCGCTGCACTGACACCTCATTGGTGACGACGTGCTTGAACCCAGATGCCACGCCTCCTTTCTGTAAGACGAGGGTCACATTTCAAAGTAAAGTAAATGAAAGTAAGAAAAGTTACTCCTACCCCACTAAAGCAAAACAGCAAGTCAAATTTCATTATTTTAAATATTTAGATGTTATATTTAGATGTTAAAATAACAATGGCATAAGAGGTGGGATTTTCTATTTTACAGAATATAGAGAAAACATCTGGGCAACAAAATTACTTTTACAATAGATCTTTCATGTTACAGTGAATGGATAAAGGAACTGAGGTCCCGTTTTAAAATAGATGATAAATACACAACATTTCTTTATGTGACCCCAGTTTTTTAAAGCACCAAAAAAACAAAACAAAAAAATAAACAAACCACTCTAATCACATCTCATATTTCTTGTGGATAAATACAAATGTTTTTGCTAGTTCAATAATGACATCTTACCATATATTTGATTCCAGACTTGAAGTAGCCCAGAAAGGTTTTGGACTCATGTCCCTGCACCTCACGGTACTGGATGGGTTTCCCCCCGAGGAAATCGTCCATTTGGACTGTGAAGATGGCGGCTGAGCCGCTCTCATCCTGAGTGCAGAAATCACCTGTGCAAGAGGAACCATAGCAGTGCTCCATTTTAAATCTGGTCCTTACAGTTATACTGTAAACCTACCCAGTTAGCCACATTTTGTGTCTGACCAGTTCTCCCAGTGAGGACTTCAGTGAGTGAGGAGGTCGATACGTGGGAGCAGCAGAGGGTCAGAGCCCAGCCAGACACATTAATGCATGCAACATTGTTCTATTTCTGGGCACGCTGTGTAGTTCATCAGCATGTGGGAGGATTACATCACATCCTGTTTATTGGTAAATTCTTTTTTCCAAGATCAATCAAGCTAACTAAAACCTAAATCAAATCAATAAAGAAAACTGACTCGTCACTGTAAATAATCTTTGTTTTACCAATTAATACCCATTTTCATAATAAATACCAAATAGGCCTCTTACTTTTACCTAAAATAAAAGTGCTTTCACATAAACAAAGAATAATTAATAATTAATTAAACGGATTACAAATTTAAATGCTGGTTTGGACATTCAGATTTTAAAAATAAAGCGTATATAATAGCTCGATTTTTCATGCCTCCTAATGTATATATCAGATGCTCATTATGTATATACAGTCTTTTAATTTATGTAGAATATCTGTGTACTTCCTCCTAGTGCTTTGAAAATTTCCCTGAAAATAAAGTTTATTTTAAAATGTGATAAATACTTATATATTAAACTGTATGGTGTAAGTCGTTGGTGAAATAATCCACAAATTTTGCATGCAAGGTTTAGCTTTTCAGCATTTGAATGCAAAACTGTGTTGCAATCCTGGCAGTACTTCCTTCTCTTTCTTCTACTGTTTTTCCCCCATGGCTCTCTCTCTCCCTCTGTAGTGTGTGTGTTTATGTGCCTCTGGGTGTGGCAATAAACTACACCTGTGGTTCATCTCCCTCATAAAACTCCCTGGCTTTTCACTCCATGCTTGGCCAGATAACCCAGTATCCTAAATGGTACTGATATCAAACTGCAGTAAAAATACAAGAAATGTTTTACTGAGAATACAGCTGGATACTGTAAATGCTGGTGCCTATAAGGGAGCTATTTCAACAGCCAGCTACATTTTTACAGTATGACACAGAATTATTTCTTTGACAGACACAAAGAATCTAAATGTTTAAGATAAAGTAATTAATCAAGAAGTGTATTTTGCGTTTGATTGTTGTGGATGTGGGATGTGGTTAAGGTTTAGCTTCAAATCAGCCATGACCAAGACTGTTGAAACAAGTAATTACAGCTCTCCAGCATTCATCTTCAGTGTGGTTGTTGAAATGTTGAATACAGCAGCACTCCTAGGATAAACCTTGCAGTGCAAGGAGAAGGGAAATCCCCAAAAGAGCTGATATCTTGTAATAGTTCAAGAATTACAAGAAACTGAGTACATGGGCAAGGAAATGGAGCTATGTGTTAGATTTATATGGCGACAACAGCATAATGGCAACCAATTAGGTGACTATGTTGTAGTATAAAGCTTGTATTCTCTATAGCAGATTATTTTATATTGAGAAAATGTTGATGCAGATTATATTAAATACACAGTACTAACAGTTAAAAGCTGGCACATCTAGCTGCTAGTAGTGTACTGTAATTTGACATGTTTTATAGCGTGCAGTCACGCTCAAGTTTCAGTTCTCATTTTCATTGAGTATTTAGCTTTCTAGTAACTTTATTTTTCTACCCGTCCTCACCTGGTACTCAAAGCCACCTTTCCTCAGAGCTGCTATGCCTGTCCGGTTCTTCTTTCCTGGCCAGTCTCTCACCTTATTTCCTCCTCCTACTTCAGCTCTCCTCTCTGGCCAAGTGTGCCTAGTCTCCTGTGCTCACCCTCTACTCACCAACATTAGACTGGCTTCCTCTCCAAACAACACCTATCATTTTAAATATGCAATAAGTGTAACCTTTCTGTCTCTTGCTATTAAGTCCAGACTCACATTCTCTAACACTTTAACTTAAAAGTTAATATTTTACAATAAGTAGATTCATCCCTGACAATATGTTAAATTTTGTTGCATATCAGTCTGGACAAAAGCCCGTATTAGGTTTTAGATACATGAAAAAAAAAATATCGACTATGAGTATCTGCATATGTTTCACAAGCTGATAAAAAAAATGATACTCCTTTATCAAACAGTTATCTGCTAAAATTGTTTGCCAATGAGCCATGTGATTTCTTTAGACCAAACTGTTGCTTTGTGGCACATGACTCATTGTTCTGACTAGTTTCTGCAGTAAATATTGTTTGTTCATTGCAGCAACACGGTCAAGCAAAATTATTTTCCAGGACCTTCATGCTCGTACAGTTCTTCATCTGCCTTGCAAGTCAAACAGGATCTCAGCCACACTGGAAAACTGAGATCATCTTTATTTTTTGCCACATGTCAGTGGAAACAAATAGAAAAAAAGACAAGCAAATGAATCCGGGTATTTCTCTCATGTGTTACTAAGGTGCCGAAATGTGTGTGTGTGTGTGTGTATGTGCGTGTTTACACACACACACAAATTTGATAGTGTTTACACAGTTTTATTTGATTATACAAGAGAATAATGACAAATAAAGAACAGTACTATAAAGTGTCCCCAGTAGTTAAAATGGTCAAAAACATATTTTCCCTTTACTTCCATGCTTACTTCTCTGTAATAACCCTGAGGTAATATAATCCGTCTCATTGCACTCACCCAACCAGAAGTGGAGGTCATACTGCAAGTTCCCGGAGCGCTGTTTGATAGTATTGAGGATGAGGTAGGCGTCTCCGGTGTAAAATCCCCCATACAGGTTCTCAGGAACAGGCACCAGGTCAAAGTTCTCCACCCTCCACACCTGGAGGCCTGGCTGCTGTCCAGCTCGCTCAAATTCTGGGTGATGCGCTGCCATCCTGCATGCAGGGAAATCACAGACGTAAGAATAAGAGCTTTTCTGTTCTGCAGGCCTAAAAAAGTGAGGCAGAGACTCCCTATATGTCAGACATTTGCTCAACACAAAGCCACTCCCCTTAAGGCTCAGCTGTTGTCATGGACACAAAGATAATGTTTAGGATTATAGTTAAGCATTAATACAGAACAGAGTGATTCATTGATTGTGTTCATGGTGTTTCCTCCAGAGAGCAGCAACAGGAAGCCCTGGCAGTTATGACTCATAGTTAGAATCATAAACTGTTAGTGATGGTGGCAAAAGAAACACTTAGTATATTTATATACAGACTGCTGCTTTATAATTAGATTTTTTACATTTAATAATAACTGCACAGCCACTAACATATACAGCCATTGCACATTTTTATTTGACAAAATATGTATGATTGTGCAAAACCCATTGGAAAGCTTTTACTCAAAACAGACTTCATACCTTATAAAGATAACTTGGAAGTTCTGTCCTGACCATTAAGATCAGCAAGGTACAAGTCTTTGAGGTGCAAAGACTTGTACATTTATAAGTTGACTTGGACTTGCAGCTTCCTCAAAAGCCTGAAAACTCAGAATAACTCCATTGGAAAAATCACACATTCATTTATTTTCTTAACTGTTTATCTAATTAGGGTTGTGGGTTTTTCGGGCCTCTTTCTCAGCTGACATTAGTCTAGATGCTGGGTACACCCTGAAAGGGTCATCAGTTCATCGCAGGACTAACACAGACAGACAGACCATTCACAACCCTTTCAGGCTCAGAGAACACATGCAAAACTCCACACAGAGAGGCCCCAGTGATAGTGACTTGATAGTGCTAACTGCAGCATTACTGTGTCACACTGCCAAAATCGTACGGACAGAATATTACCATAAAATTTTGCTGATCATTGATCAGTTCCTCAAATTTTCATTGCAACCATAGACATTTAAAAAGCCTTTCAGTATGTCTTTATATAAATACATAATGGACAAATCTGCTTTCAGACATCTGTCCAAATACAATCACAAACACACACACATTCATGCACCCCACTCATATCTGACATGGTGCCACCAAACAAGAGTTTCAAGTAGGTGCCTATAGAGCACTAGATTACAACCTGCTGGCTTCTCAAATGGATGAGCAGAGGTTTCAGATCTTAAAATGAGAGCTGGGCATCCTGTTAAAAAAAACTCTGAACAGGTTTTCACTTTTTGCAACTGTTTTGTTGTAGGAATTAAAGTTTGTAATGTCAATTACACAGTTCATACCGTGAGGCAATAATTTCACAAATAATGCTACAGATTCTGCAGTAGACTGCAGCCCACATAGACTCAGCATCCTGTATTAGTTGGCTGTTGTGACAGTAAACACTACAGAGAGAACATTTTTCTGCAGTGGAGTAACGCTCTCAAGTAAGAGGCTGACCTCTCTCAAAGGAGCTTCTGTGACCCTTCATAGTGCAGTTTTTGCCAAACACTATATTTACCTGGTGTATTTAAATGATGAAATACACAGAAGACATTTAAACAACCCGTGGACACCATTTTTCTGAACTTAATTATATATATTGTTTTATATCTAAAAGGAGCACAAGAACATTTATAATATTATTTAACATTACAAGTTATATTTACAATGTTATATTAAGGGTGACAACACAGGTTTTCCCAAAGAAAAGGGGATCTGGGCATTACGGGAGGGGTGTGAGTGGGTCCCTGTCACCCAACTCCTTTTTTTCCCCGCCCCTGCACTGTTAGGTAATAGGCCTAAACTAAAATATTAAGTTTAGGTGTTATAAAAACTGTACAAAATTGAGGTCATGCAGTTCAAAACCAACACAGAATCCAGTTTTCCACAGGAATGTTGCCTGGACCTGCTGCCTTTCAATTTGCATACTTAACCATCCACACTGGAGCAAGAATCGCCCATTCTTCTAGGCAGGCGCCTGGCCACAAACATGGGAGGAATCTGCCCCTGACCCTGGAAGAGGGAAGTGGCTCAGAATTCATGCAACCAGGCCAACAAATGTGGGGCTTCTTTTTCCTCATTTGTGCTCTCCTCTTATGTCAGACTCAGTGCACATTACTTTGTAGCTAGGGAATGGTTTGACATGGAAAAGCAGGCGGATAATTTCGCAGTGAAACACATGCAGTCAAAACAGAAACTTCCTGGAGTCATATAAGGCCATGCACCATCTGACCGTCCATGAATACATACAGGTTTATGGTCATTATAAACTGCCCTTGTGGAGTTTCCCTCGTGAGAAGCTTTAAGGTCACAAAGAACAGAAAGAACGCTTCTGTAACCACATAAGAAGACTCAACTAAGCCTTTGGTGAAAATCACCAAGGTTAAAGAGCCAGTTTCTGAAAGCTTGAACACACAGAAGGGTTTACACTGATAAAGGTAAATCTTTAGTCACTGACTACACTGGTCTCAGGATTGCATATCTGGAAGAATTAGTCGTGAGGACTGATGTTTTAGGGCATGTTATATACTGGTACACTAAAGTTCTCGTATGTTTTCTTACATAAAAACAATGTAATGAGTTTTTATTACAATTTCATAACAAAAGTGACTAGGAAAACCATTTCTACTCTGGGTTTTGTCTGCATTGGAGTATTACATAGATGGCTCTAGCCTCAGTCCTTCTACTTTCCTTAAACTGTCAAGCAACGATTTCCTACTGAATTCCTGTTTAGGCCTGTAATTGTACTCAGTGGTGTGGGATGTCAAGATAACATGGTTCAACCCTTAACATAACCAAAATCTTTGTGCTTAATAGTAACTGTAATGCTGCTGTTCAGGGTATATAGGCAGATTGCATATTATCAGTACATTTTGAAATTGTTGTTGTTGCCTTTACACAAATGTCAGAGGAAAAGCTCAAGGATTGCAACTTTTTTGGAGAGTGAGATGAGATGTTGAGACTGGTACCACTTGCATGTAGTATGCTATTTAAATATGGAGCTGGAACCAAGAAGCTCTTAGCCTGGCATAGCATGAATACTTAAAGCAATGGAGGGAGCTAACTTAGCCCTGACCAAATTAAATGCAGGACGCTGTCCACACTAGTTTTTCCAGTACTCCAAGAGGCTGCCGTAACACCATAACACTCCTTCTAAAACTGGTAATTTTTCTTTTAATGCTTTTAAAATGTATTATTTGCTCATTGTAGTGCAGAGCTAACCTAGCTGTTTCCCGCGACCTCTTTTTTTTTGTGCTAAGCGGCTAACTGCCATTTGTTCCCAGGTCCAGGCACAAACTTGACAGTTATGTTGGTGTTCTCATATAATGCTTGAAAAGGAACAAAAAAGTTTATTTCCCCAAAATGTTTGGCTATTTCTTTAAGCTATTTTAAGACAAGATGAGCCCAGCTAGCATCCCCATAATCACATCTGTTGATTCATATATCACGATTATATATTTTCAAAAGGCATCTAAGTGAAGAAGCAACCACATCCCCCAAACTGCTACTTCCTGAATATCCTGGCAACTAAAAAAACATTGTGGTACAGAATACAATAACACTGTGTATCCAAGCAGCTGATAATAAATCAACGACTTCTGTTGGAAGTGCAATGCTACAGCCTTTCATTAATTAAACCAACATACCCAAGAATCTGTAAACAGCTTAACTTTAATTTGAAATCACGGCCCTAGAGGGCACATTAGTGCTTAAGACTGGTCATCACAGAAACATTTAGTAATCTAGTGTAGAGGGTGTATGTTTCAAGACAAAAATTATGAATGCTCAAAAACATGCCTGAGAATAAGGCTGCATTTCCTTAACAGCTGAAGAAGACAGACTTTTCATTCATCAGCTGTTGAGCAGGCTATCCCTCTGAAAGATTTCACTCGCGGAAAATACAGTATCACTTCTGTGCAATTTCATATTCTGAAGATCATAATCTCTGTGGCGCTAAATAAATATGACTGGCTGTGACTGTGATCTTTCCCTCTAATGGAGAGAAATGTTCTGTCTGTCTCTGCACATCTGAGCTGTTTTATCCTAGAATTAGGTACTGTCTCTAACTTAATAAAGCAAACATCAGAGGGGATACACACAGCATCTGAGCAACCTTTGAAGAATCAAAGCCAGTGATGAAAAAAAAAATAACAAATGTAGACGAAAACCTACACGAGGGAAAAGGTTACAGAATGAAGTTTAAGACGCAATAAGACACTTACAAATACAAATGTTTTTGCTTGTATGAAGGGCAGCAGCTGACTTAAACAAGCATTCACCACTCAGTGTTCTTGGGCTGCTCCGTGCTGGATAGAGTGACTCAAGGAGCAGTAGTTTGTTGACTCAACACGGCTTAAATAGAACAGGTCACATGACTATTGGTCAGTCACAGGCAAGCTGAAAAAGGGAGGTGTCTGTCACCCGCCCCACACTGGCATTCAGCACGTTTGTACGCCCTCCTCCGTGGGCCTACCCACCAACCCTTCGCCTCCAAACAAACAGGGAATGTGAGCGTCATTCCAGCCCCAGTTATTTGATCCCCTCCCCCATTTTTCACCAACCTCTCTTTTGTGTCTGCCTTTGCTTGAGGCCTGAGGAAAACTCAAAATTTGTGCAGATAGCAGCATAGGATTCATATGACAAGGGATAATTTGTTATTTAAGCCCTTGTGATTTGTCTGCTGGTCTCCATGCTTCAAAAACAAACCCAAAATAGTGTTATCTGGAAAATCTTAATTTCTGGGCTGAAGCAGCATATCGTTCTTGAGTTTCTCCAAAATAAAATGAGATTCCTCCTTCAGGAAAGGGGGCTTTCTGATGACTCATTTTCTCCATGCATGCCACTCTCAGCCTCTTCAGGGCTGCTGAGCTGCCCTATAGCTTGCTCAGGACACATCAGATAACACTCTGGACAGACTGTAATAGCCACTCTGCTTCCCTCTCATCTGTTTACACTATATAAGACAAAGAGAATCAAAATGGCTGTTTATGACTTTGTAAATAACCTCCTTGATATATGGATGGTTGTTAAAGGATATGAGAGGCTTATTTCAGGAACAATCGACATGTAAACAGCTGCAGCTGAGAAACTCTGTAACCGCTTCTCTTCTCACAGAACAGCAGCTTGTGATTCACACCAAAAGTGCAATTTAATGTAAAATGCAGAAAGTTTTTAAGATAGGATTTTACTCTGTATGCACATATATGGATGAATCAATATCACACGTAATGTTTACAATGAATGTGTCTGCAAACTTTTGAAAGCATTGCCCTGCCCTATCTGAAAACAAGCTAGAAGAACCTATGTGTGTGAGCCAGAGAACAGAAGACATGGTCCTGAAGTTCTTCACATGTCTGTGATGTCTGTGTTAGCCAGTGTTTGATATGCTATAAAGATGTGTGAAAAAATAGGTAAGTACAATAGCAATTGTTGACTTTTTAAACAGGCAAATCCCTGATAGTGTGTAGTCATTTTCATAATAACAGAAAAACTACAACAAAATGTCAGTTTTATGAAATTGTTATGATTGGGGTTGCAATGATTCCTCAGAAACATGGCAGCTTGCAGTCATTAATTCATCTGTAAATTCTGCATCATGTCATATAGTAAGGATAATGTGGGGCAGAAAGCTGAAATTGAAATGTAAGGTGAACATTAGATTAATGTTCCCAAACACACTATATCCACCACGAAATCATTCAAAAATAATAAATGGAGGGTCATGTGAAGCCCTAGTCAAAGTCCACATTGTGGGGGGCAGGATTTGAACTGGCCAGTGCATGCAAGAAAACCCTCAGTCATTTTTCAGCTACAGGAATTTTCCAAGAGCGGTTAAAAAATTCAAAAGCATCAATACGAATACAAGACGTTATTGCTGTGTAAGTGGGCAATGCTAGCTTCTGGGGTCAAGGGGGTACTTATTGTTTCCACAGAATGATCATATTTTTTTTATAATTTTGCTGAACAAAAGTCATAAAATAAACACTAATCTTCCTTGTGGTGTTGTTCAGAGATATACCACCTTTTTCTCTTGGCTTGCTATCAAAGGTCCAGATATGTCAACAATAATCATGTACTTACATTTTTTTTACATGACTCTAATTTAAATGCCAATTAGACATTCTGTTAAAATAAAATACACAGATTTAAATGTTGTGGCTATATGCAACCTAGACATCCCTAGCCCAGTTTGAATCAACCGACATGCAAATCACCAAAAAGATGTTCCCTGTGCTTGTATGCAAAACATCCACCCAACTATGCCCTAACATTTCTTGCTTTACAAAAATGACACGCCACTTCCACTGTTTAAGGACAGGGAGGATAATCATTGCTAGACTACATGGCAAAAGAGGCAGTTTGTCAGGAAATGTGTGTTTAAGACATGGTGGCATGTTTCATACAAGGACAGTCTGCCAGTTTGTCTGGACTGAGTAGCTTAAAGCACCCTCTGAAACCTTTTCTGACATAAGGGATTGTTTTTTTTCTGCCGATTCTGAACCTAAACAAAGCAGACTGTGTGCTAAATTATAACATTACAACTGCTGTAGAAATGAATTTACCTTAATCCAACTGAATGGGCTACTCTCAGAGGTATACTTTTAATTAAATCTCACAAGTGCTTTACTTTATTATTATGTCAGTCAGTTTGTTCCTGCAGACTTCACGTCATTGTTTCTGTTTTATGTGTTTAAAAGCATCCAGTCCTGCTTATGCAGTTTTAATAGCTGCAATGGTCCTAATTTTAATTATAACACCCTATCAAGGATCGGGTCATGCTGTTAGCCAGTTTGAAGGTGACAAACACAAACTGAGCTCTTTCAAGGACCCATAGTCCTCCTACTAAAGTAAAATGATGTTAAAAGTCATAAAAACAATATATAATTTGATAATAAAATGTTTTATGACTTCAACATAAAATGCTTATATAAGATACAACTGTAAAACTGTGTGTCATATAATCAACATGAGCTCAGAGCATCTATGGGATGGAATCATAGGATGCTAAATAAGCTTTTCAGTACTAATGTGGGTTTTACTGGGGATTACAGAAAGGTATATACTGTATTTTCATTCTACATTCATGCAAGAACATTTTTGCTTAAATATTTAG
>VVAS01047509.1:0-11113 GCA_015103295.1 Ptychochromis oligacanthus
CGTCGTCTCTGCTGACTCCTTCCCCTCCTCTGACACTGCTGCATCTCTCCCCTCCTGTCCCTGTCTTCTCCTTTTTCCCATAACAAATAACAGTGGAGAATTCCCCTCGCTTTTCTCCTGGGGAATTTTCATTACCGCCCAGTCCCCCTGCCCAGAAGGACTCTCCGCCTTGAACTGTTCAACAGCTGTGGTGTGGACACTGTCTTCCAAAACAGGCTCACTGTTCACAAACACCCGCTGGACTCAGGGTGGGGACTTTGTGTCAACCTCCACAACTCCAGAGACCAAGCGTTTCTAGCATGTGGCCCACCTCGGGGCCCCCTCTCCTACAGAGAGAAAGAGGCCTGAGGCTGGGCTCTCAGCTCTTCTTATATTAGAATGAGAACAGATTTCATTGGGCCAGTATAAAGTATATGAAAGATGTTGAAGAAGAATTCATGATTATTAAAACTTTTATTTTATTTTAGCTATCATTTCTGTTGCCGAAGCCCACCAAGCAGTGGTTGGTGGGCTTTGGTGGGGTTTAGCTGCTATAGCGTGTGTGAAGTTGCGAAATTTCTCATGGTGAAGTGACATGGACTAGCTTACAGTAGGAACTGAGCATCACTTCCTGTTGGCGACTGATTTCACCTGCCTGTTGCTAGGTGAAATCAGTTGCAAAGAGGGTGCTGCACCAATAACCTCCTTGTGATAGCTTTTTTCACTAGCAGGTTGCCTGGAGTTTGCATGGAAGACGCCAACTTGTCTGCAAACACAGGCCAGCTACTTGCTAACTGGTAGTGCTACGCAAACTGGAAACATAGAATGTTCACCTTCAAAGTAAAAGTTGCACCTCACTGCTGCAGTCAACATATTTCAAGAGGTTCAACTTTTATTTTGAAGGCAAACTGTCTCTGTTTCCTGTTTGGGTCATACTTTTCAGTTTCACTACTGCTCAGTGAGACAAGCCTGTGTCTTTCACACCACCTGTGGAAACCTGGTAGTGACCAAAGCAATTTCAAGGAGTTTTTTGCAACCTCTTTGCAACCAATTTCACCTAGTGACTGGTAGCAACCTCCAATATCCATTTGCTGGGGAATATAAATTTTTCCCTAGCAACTGGAGGCAAGTGGTGGTCTCTAGGACTGCATGATTGGGGCTTTAGCAATGGATTTCAAAGACAGACAGCAACCTCCAGCAACCACTCACTAGCTGGTCAGGGAATACACATTTTCCCCTAGTGACCAGTGGTTGCGTGGGCTCGATGACTCGTCTCTTGGCCTGTGTGACTGGGGCCTCAATTACCTAGATCAGATGATAAAATGAGAGCAGATGGGTAGAAATTAAATGCCTTTGTTTATCTCATCAGGTAAATAAGCCACCCCTGTTATCATACATGTTTTATGTTTGGTGCAAAAACAGAAGCCTTTAAAGTAACCAAAGGGGGTTTGCAAAGAGTCAGTTTGCATAGATCTGCAAACACAGCAACATCCCTGAGAGTAAGTGCAATCGGCAGAGCCCAGAATGAATAGATAGATAGATAGATAGATAGATAGATAGATAGATAGATAGATAGATAGATAGATAGAATTTCTCGGAGCAAGAGCAAGGCGGGGTACTGTTATCAAAGGCGATTCCTCATTGCATGCTGTGACGCCCCACAGTCAAATGCAAAGCAGCTTAAATTAAAACACACTTCATTTGAATAGATAAAAACTGCACAGGAGATGAGTCGCCTTGTATCCCCGCCTGGCGACATTTATTTCAGTCAGATCAGCAGAATGTGATTTGCTGGCCGGAGGGGTTTTCATAGAGTGGCAGTGCAGTGTGTTTATTGGCTTCTCTTAGAACCCTATACATATGTGTGTGTGTGTGTGTGTGTGTGTGTGTTGTGTGTGTGCTTGTGTATATGTAAAAAGCTTCTATCTCAAGTCTTATTTGGAAGAAGTGAGGAACACTTGGCAGCACTAACAGTGGAAGTCCCCTGCATTTGGCCACAGCTCCTTGCGTGCATGTGTGTGTGTGTGTGTATGAGTGTGTCTGTTCTCATAGGAAACGGCCCATTTGAATGTACTGGAGCAGGGATGGGATCAGTGTGTGGGAGGTATTTTGTCCATATACCAAAAATTATATTATTAGGAAGCAGAGAATTCTTGACCACAAGAACACAGCCTGTTCCTATCAGTGTCACAGTTTATTTGGGTACTTTAAGAGATGTTTTGCTGCAAAATGAAAATTCTATCAGTGTTCCAATCATTACTTCCCCATTAACTAACATGTCAGTCAAAACTTGCTGAAGCTTACATGGTACCGCCCATTGTTCCATCTCGTCTCTCTTCCAAAACACACATATTTTTACTGCACAAAAACACAAAAAGCAGCACAAAGATCAACAAGATACTACATATGAATACAGAACATTTATATGCAAATGTAACACAAAATGAAAACAAATTTCCACAGATTCAGCAAAGGAAAATGCAAAATAATGCATTCCATACACTAATCTTTAGCTTATATTCAGAAATGGGTTCATTGAGATAAACAAGTGGTGACACTAATTCTTGAACGCCATTAAACTAGTGACGGAGACAACAGTGAGGCTGTGTGACATAATTAAAAGTGCGCCGCTAAAATCAAAATCAATGGTAAACCATTTGGAAAATGTGATGAAAATACAGAATTTCTTTCATATAATAATTTGAGAAACCATCACTCAGCAAGGTGGTCTGATCTCTTACCTTACTCCGCTGCCATCTCCTGCAGTAGTTAAAGGTAACCAAGTGGAGAATTTTGATAGTCCACATAAAAACATGACTAACATGACTGACAACAATGACTTCACTATTTGTTTTGCTTTCACTCATTCTCTGGACAATGCTCCTATGCTTTTGGTGTTATCCATTTTTATGCTTTCTGATACACTTAAGACACTTAATGCTGTGTCTTTACTTAATTTCAGTTCTCTCTACAGCACTTGGTCAGCTTGTTGTTTTTAAATGAACTCGATAAATAAATTGACTTCATTCAGTTGCATGGCTTATTCACAGCACATACTCAAAAATTACCAGTTTTAAAGTACAATAATTCTTTTTCAGAGTTCAAAGCAAATTTGTGAAGTTTGTGTTTGTATACAGGTAACGAATTACAACATACTAATATTAAAACATACTCTTTAGGTAATACTAGGTTTCCTCTGTGCAACTGCAACCCGGTGACTGTTCTCCCAATGATCAGTTAGGAGAATAAGGTATGATGTTGAAGTTCCATGAGATGCTTTCAAAAGCCAGTAGGAGGTACAGACATGTAGAGAAGGGGTTTATTTGGTTGGGAGACACCTGGCCTGAGTGCAGGAGCTTGAAACACTATAAGCCTGCAGCTTCTGACCTCCCTCCCCTCTCTCCTACCCTTCTCCCTTTCTCCCTCTGTACTCTTCTCTCCAGTGGACTGTTTTGCTGCTGTCCCAACCCCCCACCCTCCACCCCCCACCCCCGTCTGTCCACATTCCGTTCTCCAGGATACCTCTCTGTCCTGTCCCAGTAGAGTGTGTTCATCTTTCTGTATGTGTGTGTATGTCTTTGTGTGTGTGTGTGCGTGTGTGTGTGTGTTGAAGGAGGTGGCCCACAGGCCTTGCCTCTGGTCACTTTATTAAAGTGTATTTTAATTTACTCCGGTGCTCCTGTGAGCTCCTGCATCCTGACTTGCACACACATGCAGCAGCCCCTCCTGAGACAAAGCTTATTAACTCCGCTCCTGTCTGTCACAGAGTTGGTGGGGGGCCAGTACTTAAAAACAACATTTCTCAATATCGTCCGGTCAGAGTGAGTTTTGAAATCCCTTTAACAGTCACAAAGCGAGGCAGACAGACAGACAGACAACACACAAGTTACACATCCATATATTGTCACTGTGATTTCCGCACCTAAACCATAAACACACAGACATGTATATGGCCCTCCATGGAGACTTTGAGTAGTCAGTCTCAGTCCCTACAGCCTACAGCAGCAAGGCTGCACTTGTTATCCTAACAATTAACATGGAGATAATTGGTTAAATACCACTTAGCAAGAATCACTTTGTGTGGCAACACAGTTATTGCATATATCAAATTTACTCAGTGACAGAAAACTAATAAAAAGCATGGGGCCTCAGAGGATTTGAGGGAACTGATGATTCTTTTATTGTATTTCTTAATTACAAAGACTCACCAGGATCTTCATATATCTCCAGTAGTGTATATCTCTATTTCCCATTTCTTGCATAATTTACATGTCTCATTCCCCCTGCACATTATTCCCAGGGTTCTCTGTCACAGTATTAAATATGGAGTGAGGACCTGAAGTCTGTCACTGAAGATGGGAGAGAAACCATGTTTGGCTATCCTAAGGTCCTGGTGTGTGATACTGGGGCCGTAGGCCTCAACCTAGTCTCAGAAAAGAGGCTTCGGGGCACAGCCAGAGGGGGATTTTCTGTATACATTTGCAGCTGTGTGCTTGTGTGTGAATTTGACTCTTTGTATCTACCAGGGACTCAGGCAAACCTAAGCAGCATATAACAGGATGCATTCAGTGCATGGGTTTATTTGTATATATATTTTTGTGTGTGCACATTACTGTGTGTCACCACAATGATGACTGTGTCCTTCACTGAATGTAGAGTAACTTAGTTGGTGTGCTTTACATGTGTCACTTGTGAGTTGCTTGTGAAAAATGTATTAAGAGTGTGGCAGGGCCAGCTGGGGTAAGAAGCGACCGGCAGAATGAGATAGAGGGGGGAGGCAGGAGAAAGGAGGGAGGGTATCAGGGAGTAAGGGGCACAGCTGTAGGGGATTAATGCCCAGAGTGTAGGAGCTGGAGCCCAGGAATGTTCCCCAGCGCCCCCTCAAGAGGGAGGTGAAGAGGGAGGGAGTGCAAAGAAAGACAAGGGCATTGGGCTAAGATGTGTCCCATGCTGCACAATCTTTATGTATGTTTGTTAGAGAAGAGCAGTATCTCATCCTTGTCAGTCTTATCCCCTGTCTGAATCTGCTCCTGTTAGGCACTTTGGCAGGGATCAGCACTGGTTCACAAGCCTTCTCTCCGTGCTGCTCCTCCCTGTCTGCTTTCTGTGTCACATTCTTTGTCTTGTGAGTACCGTGATTTATGGACAAACACAGGAAGTAGTGTGGGTGCGTGTAATTGCACGGTTACGGTCAGGTGGGGAGAAAGGCATCTATCAGATATCCTGAGGCTGTCGCTAAAATATCGATCAATTTTTTTTTCCTCTCTTGATCGCTTCACTGTGTTCACCACACCCGGAATAGGCGCCCAAAGCTATGATGAGGGCCGTGCAAAATAATAAACAAAAATCTAACATGGTAAGAATTCAAGCTGGAAAGTCTTTTTCAGATTTCATCAGAGGGCTTCGGTTTATGTGATCATGTACTTATGGCTGCATTTATCTAAGCATGCCTTCTCTTTTCACCCCCTTCTGTGGGTGCTTGGGTTATTGTAATGTTGCCACAGAGCTGGTTTCCTCCTCCATAGCTGTGCCCTCCACCACCTCTACTCACAGCAGTCCCCTCTTTTGTTTCTTTGCCAACTCCGGAGCTTTCGCTCCTTGTCACTCCATCCATTTCCGGGTGTTGACAGTTGTCAGGGGCAAGCCGCTCATTTCTCCGTGATGGGTTCAATGGGGCTGCACTGATCCCCAGTGACGACTCTGAAGAGGTGACTGCGGCGATGGAAAGGAGTGCCTGTCGTTGTGATGGTAAACCTGTCCGTTCATCCGTCTGCTTGTTCACCCGTGTCTCTCTTCATCCCATTTCCAAACCACTCCACCTGGTTCGGACAATTACCTCACGTCCACCCATCTCTGCGTTGCTGCCTTAACTCTTCTTCCAGCCACTTAAGTTGTGATGGGCTAAAAGGGATGCTTCAGCCACCGCCTGGCCCCGGCACTGTTATTAGATGCTCTGAGTTTTGTTGACAGCCCATAAAAAAGCTGTACCCTCTCACTGTGTGTCTGTGTGTTAAAGTGTGATAAAAACGAAACTCCACCTCAATGGAATTTACCACAAATGCTGGCTGTCCATCCATTAATGTCTCTTCTTGTGTTTAAGCCCCTTTGGAACGGAAAGAGAATAGGAAGTTTCTCTAAGCCATCATATGACCCCGTACACCTTGTCCTGCCACCAAGTGCATGCTCAGACACTCTTCCCAGTCTGCAGCAGGGTGGGGTGAGACAGCAGGCCAGCCAGCCAACCAGCCAGCCAGGAAGGAGCTTGGCCTTACATGCAGGTCTTAACACATCAGCTCTGAGTTGCTGACGCTAATGCTAACCAACAATCTTTTTGGCCTCCCAGGACCTGATACACTTCAGGTGCAGAACACACATTTAAATTTATACACGCTCATTCCCGTCAAATAATATATTTTCAAACGCACATGCACAAACACAAAAAGTTATACTTCCTCCCACTGTCATTAGCCACAAGAAGGACTTCAAATACCAGGTGATATCATAGCAGCCTGGGAACAAACAGCGCAGTTTCCTTAATCTTCACATGGCTTCTCAGCACTTATCCGAATCTTAATTGCCAGGGAAAGTTCTGACATCTGCTTTTGTTCAATAGTCTTTATTGGAATGAGTCACCCTCTTTGCTGCTGCCAGCCGCTTTCTAAATCCAACATCATATATTAAAAAAAAAGAAAGAAGGAAAAACAGTATTTAACCAAACTTCTTGCACAGAAAATGACAAATTAATGATAAATGTGTCAGGCACGAGCCATGTTTTTCTGGATACAGAGAGGAGCAGTGTTTCATAATTCCAAAAGCATAAAAATAGAATCGGAGGAAAACAAGAGATGTAAACCGTGCTGCTGTATTTATTGGGGTAATATTTAGAGGGACATTTAATTTGATGTAGAAGGAGGGGACAGTGATGCAGATGCAGTGCATTGCATTGCACTATGTTCTCATATAAACTATTTCAACTTGTCTCAGCATGCCATTTTAAACTTCACTACAGATGTTCTTATTATTAAAGGGTTTAAAAAATGTGTAAAACCTATTCACATACTTTTTGAGTCTCAGAGTCCTAAATTACCTTATATAATCTAGAGCCACAAAGCCATTCCCCAAAAGTCTCTCTTTCAAACTGTGCAGAAGGCAGCAGCCTGCGTGGGCTGATAAACTGTTAATGGCCTGAATGGGGATCAGTAATTACTGTTCCCCATGAAGCTGAGATAGAAGTGGTTCCATTCTTTTCTTTAGACACAGTCGTGGGGCCTCTGTGGACATTTATATGCTACTGATACATGACAGCTTCTCTTAAGTCACTAAATCACTCAAACCTACTTCTTTGTGTTCCAGTGTGTGTGTGTGTGTGTCTCTGTATGTGTGTGTTGCAGTAGTTTTCAAAGTAGAGCCAGTATGTCACCATGATCTGGTCACTATGGGGGATCAGGACTGAGGAAAGGAGGGAACATGGAGAGAGAAAAGGAGATCGAATCAGAGAGGTTTGTTAAACGGTCAACACAGATACAAACATGTGGATATAAATTCACATGTAGACATTAAAGGACCATAAGTTTGGGCTTATTAAAGTGCTCATGTTATGCTTTTTTTTTATTGCATTTTTGTGATGTGCATCTAAAAGGTCTGCAGTGTTGCAAAGTCAAAAGTCCACAAGAAAGTGGATTAGTCTCTCTACAGGAAAAAAAAGGCCTCCTGCTGAACTGCTCCATTATGTCAACATGTAAAACTTTTGCACAATAACCCGCCTGATGGCTAACTTGCTACACCCTCAAGCAAGCAGTGATCATTTAAATAATTTAAAGATTAATTTAAAATAGTGTGTTTTTGGACATTTTTTGAAGACTTCTGATGACTCAGAGCAACAGAATCTCAGACCTGAAATAAGGGGGCAGGCAGTGAAACAGAAACAATAAGAAACAGAGAAAGTGACCGTGAACACACAATGAAAAGCTCAATGGAATTAAATTACCTGTGACGAGATCAGTTAGGTGAGCAAAGGGAAGAGCATCGTGGCTATGATTTCTTGGTTGGAATATAAATTTTTAGACTATTGAGTTATTTTTGTGACATTAGTTACATATTTAGATTTGTAAGGAGCCATTTTTTGATGCGCTGAATGACCTACCTTTAGCTAATGCTGGCTTTACAATGTAATGTGACAGGTTACTCTGTTTGTCTGTTTATAAATCTGGGAAGGTTTACTTTTAAAAGGAGGGAGACACATGCACTGTCATGCATATGCCACCTCCAAAGCAGAATAGAAAGGTTTAGATTACACCACACCCTGCCGTGCATGGTTAGAAGAATAGCTGCAGGTCCTGAATCTGTTCGCATGAGACATGAACAGAAGCTCATAGTCTGGTCTGTTCTCTTGCCCTATAGTCACAGAAGTACAGTATATAGTGGAACCATTTTTCCCAAGCCACATATCTTGCAGAGATTTGGATACTAAGGAGGCATTCATGAGATAGAACAATCAGAAAATTGAACTCCTGAAATACATCTTGCAAACATGACCTGGATAGGCATAAATTCATTTATAAGCCTATTTGACTATATCGATAACATCCCAGCAAATTTCAGGCTTTGAATAACCGTTGGCTTGGCAGTCTTTTCTTGACGTCTGCTCCTGGTTGAAAAAACGTTCCAAATTGAAAGTTGAACTGACGTTGTGAACATTACCACGATGCTGGTTCGAGGTACGTCTTCAGTGTTGCTTAGACGTCCTTGTTACACTGTCTAGCAAGAGAAAGTTTGTGTTCAATAATTATTTTCTACTATCTCTTTATTGATTAGAATAAAATGAAACAAACAAAATAAAAAAGTTTCTTGATAGAAAGATTGAGCAGAAGAAAAACACTTCCATGACTCACACCTTTAGGGCCACCACTTATCCTACTGAGCTAATTAACTTGACATATGAGCAATAGCGTCACTGAGTTTACGATGCTGAGATTGCGGACAAAGAGGGGTTATTGTAAAAAAACTGTAAATAGCTTAAGTGTTGTTTATTAAAAAAAATACAGGCCCTGGTAATACTAGTTTGTGTACGTGGAGAAGACGTACACAAACTGGTATGACCTCTATTCAATGTGGAAACAAAGTCAACATTCGTCCTTCTACGGGTCAGTTTTTGGCTTCGTACCGTGACCGATTTTGACCAGGGAGATGACGTCAGGGCTTCAACCATGTTTGTTGTCATACAACACAGCACAATCTGCTTTCGTCCATTCTCAAGATGTTCACAAACACTTCAGACCATGTCCACTTGGGAAACAGGAAGTGTATACCATTCCATACCAGTAGTGCAGCTTGTAATGCATTATCATTGTGTTAGTTTTTACTTTCTTCTATTAATCCAAAATATATTTCCATAGCCAATAGTTGTTTGCTTTTGTTCTGATGTTTAAAATCTCCTTCATACTGCTTTTAAAATCAAATCTTTGCCAGCAATATCTGATATATGTGAAACTGAGGCAAGGAATTTTTCCAGTGAAAAAAATTAAATAGATCCTGATAAAAGGGAATTGATCTTAGGAAAACCTGTTTGTGCCAGGCTCAGAGGCAGCGGCAGAGATGAAAGTGTAATCTGACTTAGACATAGGCCTACAGAAAGAGAGACAAAGAAAAGCAAAGAAAAAAAAAAAGATTAAAACAGAAGAGTGGGGAAAAAAACCCAAACCATCCAGAGAGGAGTCAGAGGAAGGTTCGAGTGTTTTTAGGTGTCTGCCTGTAACAGCATGGATCTCTCCCTTGACACCTCCACAACTTATCATTCCTCCACATTCCTGCACAGCGACACTCCCCTGCCCACTGACACACACTGACACTGTGTATGTGTGTGTGTGTGTTTTTTAAGTGAAAGGGCAGGTCGGCCTTCCTCTCCCAAGACATCTGGCTATAGAAAGTGGGTTTGTGCAAGACATGTTTATGTATGTTTGTGTGAGACCGATAAGTAAAAGAGAAGCACTGAAGAAAGCACTAGAAAAAGTAATAAAGAAATGAACTGTGTGCTGCAGTGTGAGTGTGTCAGAAACACACAAACACAGTTTCCCCTCACCATGTTAGCAGGGCCTTAGGTTGTGGCAAAGGACGACAAAACATCTCAGGGATTTCCTGCGATTCAAACAGCCCCCGAGTCCCCTCACCTCTCCAACCTCTCATTCTGTCCACCTCCTCAGAAGCTCTTGAAGTTAGGGTGTGGCTCCAAACGTTAATTCATTAAGGCGTCCCGTCTGCATGTGAGTGTGTGGCAGGTCAGAGGAAGATCTGTTTGAACTCCTAGCAGAAGGGCTTTGTGTTTTTATAGCAGCTTAGTAGACAATGAAATGTCTATGCAACTCCAGCCTTGCTTGATTGTCAGAAGTACATTTGAAGTCTATAATAGATTTACAAATCAAGCATTAGGCTCAGTAAGTTTAAATGTTTTAATTGCTGCTTTGTTATTGTATTATTCATAATTCTGAACTAAAGAGCCACTTAGAGAGTCCACCAAAATGAAACTGACTTTTCTTTGCATATGCTCCTCTTCTTCATGAAGTTCACAAATGTCTGCTTTGGTAGTTGCGCCGTGATCTTGCAGACAAACAGATAAACAATCAATGTCTTGGTGGAGCAACACGCTGTAGCATGTGAAAGTTTCAAGCAGCAACTTTACTTCGACTTCACAGTAAAATCAAACAAACACACAAACAAAAATTCAGCATCCCAGTCACATTTATCCAGTTTGAATAATTCTCCAAAACACAATGATATAATATTTTCTGATTTCTAGCAAAGACGGACTTGTATGAATGTTCAAGACAGATAAGGAAAAGCACTATTTCTTTTGATGGTACCATAACCAGTGATATTAATCTCACAAAAATAGGCAAATCTGTTTTTCTAATACAGCACCAACACTTAGAAAGCTTTCATTATTCCTAAAAGTAAGTTTGGTACTAATCTTAGTTTGTGTTTTCTCTTCTTTCTTTCTTTTTTTTTTTTTTATTTAATAAATGTAACCTAATTACTACCAGACTTTATCTCTTTATTGACAAGCATGTACTGTTTAGGTTACAAAGAGAGACACTTTATATGCTCTTTTCCTAATTATTTTTTACCTAAATGCCTTGGG
>VVAS01047513.1:0-17706 GCA_015103295.1 Ptychochromis oligacanthus
AATGAAGAGAAGCTAATATGAGAGAAATATGATCTCTCTTTCTAGTCCCTGTTAGTACTCTCACTGCAGCATTCTGGATTAACTGAAGGCTTTTCAGCAGGCTTTGAGAACAACCTGATAATAATGAATTGTAATAGTCCAGCCTTGAAGTTATAAATGCATGAACTAGTTTTTCAGCATCACTCAGACAGGATGTTTCTAATTTTAGAGATATTGCGCAAATGAAAGAAGGCAGTCCTACATATTTGTTTAATATGCGCATATGTTTCTAAGAACACTGAAGTGAGTTTTCAGGTGATTTTTTTGTTCCAAAAGCTGCAGTATTTGGTTGCAAACCTCCTCTGGCACTCCCAGCCTCTTTGCAGGAATGAATGGAACAGACATCTTGAAAAGGTGTGGTCCAAACTCCTTATAGTTCTCCATCGCAGTTTTGGAAAAGATTGTACCCTGCAACCAAACAAAGAGACAAAATCAATACATTTTCAAAAACTAACAAAACTGACTAACTCGTGAGCTGTACGCACAGGTGCAACAGCGTTGATTCGGACTCCTGAGGCTGCCCACTCGATGGCTAGACTCTTGGTTAAGTTATCCACCGCTGCCCTCGCTGCTCCTGTGTGGCTGTCAGGGAGAGGAGACACCGTGCTGCAGGAAAAACTGTGCGACTTTGCAGATTTGCGGGCGAATCATGCAGGAGACTGTTCTTACGCCATGCCTGGGAAGCCATTCCACATGTTGGCGATGATGTTGACGATGGCGCCTCCATGCTGCTGCATCCACGCGGTGTAGACTGGAGGGGAGAACAGCGACGGTCACACCGAGAGCCCAAAGCACAAACACCGACCCTGAGTTATCAGCGCACAGCTCACCTTCCTTGCAGCAGTGGAAGGTTCCAGTCAGGTTGGTGTCTATCACAGCCTTCCAGCCCTTGGAGGACATGTCCTCTGCAGGGCTGCTAAACTGACCTCCTCCGTTGTTCACCAGGAAGTCTACCCGGCCGTGCTGCTTCAGCACCGATGACACAAGGGCCTTCACCTTCGAATGAAAGAAAAAGGGAATGAGCCGGTCACGCGCTGACAACAGCAACACGCAGCAGATGCAGAGCTGCTCACCTCATCCTCGTTGCGGATGTTGCACGGCAGAGGAGTAACACTTGCAGGACTGGAAGGAGGGATCTTCTGCCTCATCTCCTGAGCTGCTGCCTCCAGCCTGTCTGCCTTCCTGCTGGAGATCACCACACTGCAGCCTGGAGACAAACAAATCAGCCGCGGGAAAGAAGCTGACAAGCTGACATGCAATTTTGTGAGGCAACAGAATGTTTTCTCATTGGAACTGCAGCACTCTCCAAAATAAGGTTTCCAGCCACTAAATTGTATTGTGAAACAAGCATTAACAGCCATCACATGCTTGGTTTTTACAGCTGTTACCAAACACAGCAGCCGGTTCAGCAGTGTCACAGCCTGCACTGGTCCCACAGTCAGGTTTGAACTGTGACAGACTTTTAACTGTGTCGAAGTTCACTTGTTGTCGCTCAGCTGCTCTTCACTTCAAACTGTTTGTGCTACAAGAGGAGAAAGAAAGTCGCTTGGCTCTCTAGCGCCGCTTCGCTCACCCAGCTCCAGCAGCTCCGCAGAGATCGCTTTACCGATCCCGGTGCCTCCACCCGTTACTATTGCAACTTTCTGGTTGAACAAGCCCGGTCGGAACACACTGGATGCCGCCATGCTTCTTGTTTCCTGACCCTGTCGATGAATGTGCCGAGGAAGCGCAGCGCCAACAGCGTCCTCTTCTGGATGTCTTGCGGCGGTGCGTGGCTTGTTGCTGCGTCCGCGTGATCTTTGGAAATGCTGAAAGCTGCTGAAATGTGAAACAAACTGTGGGAAGGGCGAAGTCTTCAACTAAACCCAAGATAAATACCCACCTGTTACCCACTGCTGTTAGTTAGTGTCATCCTAAATTAATTTTGTGTAATTTTGTTTGAACGTTTTTACTCTGTTGTTGCACTTTGAATATGAAAGGAAAGCCACTTGATTTTTTTGACTTTTAATCCCAGTAATACAATATTCTTTTTTAGGCTTTCAGGCACTTTAAATTTCAATCTAAAAAGCATTTTTTAACGATACTTCAGACACTGAAATGTTTCCAATCAAATTTATCTATTTGAAAGATAATTTATTCCTAACAATAAATGGTGAGAGGGCAAGCAGCTGTTTCATTCAAATACTGATGATTTGTTGAATCCTACATCCAAAAACTATTTATTTATCATTTTAGAAAAAAAAAAAAAGTATGTTTCTATTTTACCTTTTACACCTGACACCACTATCATTAAAGAAAACTTATTTGGAATACATGTTCATATTCATACTCCGAGTACTAGGAGTCAGCACATGTTAACTACACTGTTAAAAAAATGAAGGGAACACTTGATCACTGCAGTATAACACAAAGTCAGTTAAACTTCAGGGATATCAGTCGGTCCAGTTAGGAAGCAGAAACCTTCTGCTAATCCAGTTCACCTGCTTTGGTGCAAATGAAAGTGAAAACAGGTGCACTGCAGAGGCAACAAGACAACCCCCAAAAAGGGAGTGGTTTTTGCAGCTGGTGACCATGACCATTGTTCACTCCTTATCCCTCCCGATTGATTTTTTTCTAGTTTTGCTTTTTGCTGCTATCCTCATCCCTACTGGTAGCATGAAACGGTACCTGCAGCCCATTTGGGTTACACAGGTAAATCAGCTCCTCCAAGATGGCATCTCCATACATGTCATTGCAAGAAGGCTTGCTGTGTCTCCCAGCACAGTCTCAAGAGCGTGTAAGAGCTAGACAGGGCCATAGAAGGGCATCATCCCAGCAGCAGGACTGACATCTACACCTTCATTACCAGGAGGCACACTGCCAGAGCCCTACAAAATGACCTTCACTGAGCTAATAATCCTTATATTGATCTTATGCTTGTGGGCCCTGGGCTCCTCCTGGTGCAGGACAGTACCCGGCCTCATGTGGCCAGAGTGTGCAGGTGGTTCCTGGATGCTGAAGGCATTGATGCCATCGACTGCCCCTCATGTTCCCCAGACCTGAATCCAATTGTGAACCTCTGGGATATTATGTGTCGCTCTCAAATAGTGACTGTCCAGGAGCTTCACTGATGCCCTGATGCAGGTCTGGGAAGAGAACCCCCAGGACGCCATCCACAGTCTCATCAGGAGAATGCCCAGATGTTGTCAGGAGTGCACAAAGGCACATGGGGGCCATGGCCATTAGTGCGCCACATTGACACAAGTTGGATCAGCCTGTTATTTCAATTTTTAACTTTGACTTCTGATGTGATTTTTAATCCAGCCCTCAAAGGGCTAATGATTAAAAATGATTTTCATTTCCACTGACCGTTGTTACCTCATCTTACGCTCAACAAATCACACAAAGGTTTTCCACCTTATTCATTAAGATCTGATGTGTGTTTTAAGTTTTCCCTTAATTTCTTTTGAGCAGTAATTTTGCCCACATTAAAATATGAAGCATCTGGTCCGTATACCAGTCCCACACCACTGACATACCTGTAGCACAGCGATGGAGTGGTGAGCAATGCTGCCTTACAGCAATAAAGTTTTTGGGTTTGCTCCCATGGTCCTAAACTGGCTGTGGACGTAAAAGTGTGTGGCTGTCTTCTTCCCTGTGGACTGGCTACTAGTTGATCACAGTGTACCCCACCTCTCACCCTGTGACAGCTGTGATAAGCTCCAGCCCCCAGTGAGTTGGATAAGTGGTTAAGAAAATGCATGAATGGATAAAAGGTCATCCTGACAGGTAATTAAACAATGCACAGGTGTAAGCTATATATCCATGTGCCTTTGCAGCTATTACAGGTATAAAGTATTTAGAAATATACATGAACGCGTTTCTTTTTTGAACCTTTCAGAGATATTCCTACCACCTCTCCAGTCAAAGTAATCATGCTTCATCTGCAGCAAAACCAAAATGTACAAAGTGAAATAATTCACTCAGACTGTGCAAGTGATTTCATTTAACTGTCAGAGTGGAATTACCTATAAATATAGGGGTTTCTCATTTAATTTGCTCAAAAAAAAAAAGAAAAAGAAAAAAGGAAGTGTGCTGTCCTTTAAAAGCTTAGGGGCAACCTGAACTCCATTCAAGCATCCTCACTGAGGGGCTGGTGAGGAATCTGCTTGCAGGTTACAGCCCCCCCTTTTCACTTTACACCTGCATAGTGACACAAATGTACAAAGACGCAAACAAAGAACTCCGCTCCAGACCATTTTATTTATGGATGTTGAGGCCATGTCCAGCTCGGTTAAATTATAGAAAACAAAGTCCCAAATCCACCAGTGATCATGGCGCACTGGTTTACTGGTCCTTCAGCTCCTTCAGTCTCCTGATTGCGGACTTGACTGTGACAGCGGATGTTGTGCTGCAAGAGAGAAAGAAAAAGAGGGGGAAAAAAATTAATTCTTTAAACAATTCTATAAACAAGAGATTCTCATTGTTTTTGAAGAGGAGCATGTTGCTCTGTGGTGAGGACAACCTTGGTTTTTGTGCACTAACAAACAACCTTTAAACATTCACTTTAGCTTCAATGGAGAACGCAACACTCCAATTACAGAAACAAGCACGTTCACTTAAGTTCTGGTTTTGTTACTTTTACACTGAAAGAATGTTGCTGGAATTCTGAAAAGGTTTGATGTCTCGGAACACGTCCAATAAAAATCAACAGATGTTACTTGGGCGGACCACTCAAGTATGTTAAAGGTGACCCAAGTATATTTGGAGAGGATTTCCAACATTTTAAAAATGTGTCCAAAAGAAAGGTGCCTTCACCTGTCCATTTCAATCCAGACTCTTATTTTAAAAGAAGTCTAGCCGCTGCTAACTACCAAGCCCTGGCCCTTCCGGTCTTAAGTTCTCCCTACCAGCTGGCTTACTGGCAGGTTACCAATGTGGCAGTTCAATTTTGTTAAGCTGCTTCTCCAGAGAGGACCTCATCCCACAGTCTGATGTGCTCCAGCACCACATTCTTGGACTGCAACTGCTTGCAGTCCTCCTCATGCAAGCTGGAACACCATTCTAATAAGGATTATGGTTCACGTGCCATAGCCGAGCTCACAGTGGCTTTACAGAAGGACTACCGTCGCCAGGGGCAGGCGGAGACAGCGGAGCTGGAGCATCAGAGGCTCAACTGGAGAGGGAGCTGGTTATACTGTTACATCATTTCTCTTGCACCTTATATAAACAAACTGCATTTAAGAAAGCATGTATGTGGCACAAAGGCGCATGCACACTCTTTGTTTAAATGTTCACTCAACTGTTCAAAACCCGAGTAGGACTGAGTTCAAACTAACCTGAGTTCACTGGTTCGTTCACTGGTGGCAACGGGAGACTTATTCAAGCTCAATCCAGATGGGATGAGTAGATGAGAGGAACAGTACTGTACTGACTGACATAGCCCTTTACTGAAGCAACCCAAGCTAATCACTGATTATGTGGTTTAGAGACTCCTGATGTATATTTGAGGCTTTAGCACTATATCATTAAACAGCGGTTCTAAAACTGAGGGGGGAGGGCACTATTAGGGGCCAGAGGTACTGCAAGTGCGGAGTGTGGGTGAGCAGGAACAACAAAACCCATCCAGGTTGAAAACAAACTGTGTAGGTGCTCTCTCTGCGGTTAGACTGCCACTCAAGTTGTGATAATTTAATGATGCAGCAAACTACTTGTTGTAGTGTTCTTATAACAAAAAGAGATAAAGACAACCCTCAAACCACCTTTCTAACCATATCCACAGTGATGACTTTAGGATGGGTGACTTCAATGGTAGCAGCAGCTGAATAACAGAATTAGACCAAAGGCACCAAAAAAGAAGCAACCTACTTGTACGTCCAGGCACCTCCAGCCACTGTCTTTCTACAGGACCCACAGTGCCAGATGCCAACAGCCCTCCTCTTCATCTTGGTCTGCAAACACAAATTTGCATCGGAAGGTTACAAAAATGCACACAGTCAACTTATCCAGACACACCCTCCTAACATGTGAGCAGTTAAAAGTCCATTACAGAACATTATGTGAGTGATCTCCAACGTCGTCCTTACCTTGCCACAGAAAGAGCAGGTGTACTTTGCATGCTGGGAGATTTCAATTTTCTTCACCATCTTCCTCAGCGACGCGCCGTAACGCGTGCCGTATTTACCAACGATCCCCACCTTCTTGGTGCGCTTGGCCTGTGGACAACATGTAAAAGCATTAAGACACAGAGAAAGCCAGCGACCATGTGATTTACTGCGTTAGCGCCACAAGCCGATAGCTTCTGCGTACCGACGTTAAGACACTGCTGCTGCTACAGGAATACGCGTCCTGAGAAGTGCTCGGGATGGCCCCATACAGAGGCAGTGCACTAGCGGGCACCAGCTTCTGACTATAGTGCTGCAGAACCCGAGCTACAAGTGAGAAGAAGCCGCTGTCACCGTGAGCCAGCCAGCTAACCAACACAAGCTTCCCCTCTACCAGCTAGCCACAATGCTAACTTAAACCAGCCACACAGTTTTGGGTCAAGTTTAACAGAAGGGCGCTGCTATTGGGACATTACACACGGCATTTCTAACTTATCTAACTGTGGGCCCTCTAAAGAAGCGACGGATTTAAGGAGCTAACGTCACCAGCCCGCCCGGTACTTGGAGCTAGTTTAGTAATGGTGGCCGCCATTTCTCTCAATGGGGAATGAAAACATCGTTTTTACTGCTGAAACAATCACCAAAGTGACATAAATAAAGCCCAGGGATGGCAAAAGAGGTCATCACGAAGCCTCATAATACGTGATCATATCATTTATAGCACAGAAACCGTAAGATTGACTAGGATTAGGAAAGGGAGAGGCTCGGCTCACCATCGTTTCAGTGGAGACGTAGGTCCAAAGAGGGATTGCTTAACGCGCAGGCGCGATTTACTCAGTCGTTCGCGCTGCATTGTGGGACTTTGAGTTTTCGCGGAATGCAGACGTTATACGTAAACGTAACACTCCTCTTACGCAATATTTATTTGTGGGTTTGGTATTAGGGCTGAATTCTAAGATGCAACAAAACAACAACAAACTGTTAAAGAAATAAATGAACCCGTTACTAGGGACGCTTCAGCTGATACGCGCATGCGTGTTAATGTGGCGGACGACAACATCCCTGCGACTGAGTTGAAATGTTTGGTCATAATGCGGTATTTGTTGTTTGTGAATATTTAGTCCGTTGAAAACATCCTCTATTTAAAAGGGAGTTAGATGATTTGCTATGAAGCTAACGCGGAAACTTGTCCTTGCTAAGGCGAAGGCCTCCGACTTGGAAAGCGTGAAAAAACTGAACTGCTGGTGAGTGCATCCATTTTTAGCATACCAGTAATTTGGCTGTTGGCTCTTGGGTTACATAATGATAGCCGAGGTGGACAGGTACGGCTCCCTTTGGGCCTTATGTTTGTGGGTAACGTCAGGTGCATTTTCTTTTTTGCAGGGGATGCAACCTGACCGACGTGAGTAGCAAACAGTTGCTGGATGTCATGTTTGCTCTGACAGTGTGTTCACTGTTTGTTCTTACTGAAAGCTGCACGGCATTATGTGTGTTTTCAGATTTCTATCTTCACTCAGATGCCCAGCATTGAGGTGCTGACACTCAGGTAGGTCTGTTTACCTCTACATTGTCTCTGTCTTTGGCTCACACATAAAACCATGTCACTGTTACACCTGCACAGAGGCATTTGGGATGATCCATGACGCCTTTTTTTCCACCTGTCTGCAGTGTCAACAGCATCTCATCTCTCTCTGCTCTGGTTGGCTGTCTGTCTCTGAGTGAGCTCTACCTGAGGAAGAACATGATCCCCTCACTGTCTGAGCTGTCTCACCTGCGACCTTTAACTCGTCTCCGGGTGCTCTGGCTGGCCGAGAACCCGTGTTGTGGGACCGATTCCACTCGGTATCGCCTCACAGTGCTGCGCTGCCTCCCTCGCCTGCAGAAACTTGACAACCAAGGTGAGTGTGTGACGTGTTTGGACTCCACTGTACTGTACTTACACACAGTCTTCATTAGCAGTGACTCTGGGCACTAATCATCCACGTTGGATTAAAAGTTGAGGCTGAAAGTCTATTTTTTTTTTTTTTTATCTTGGAAGCTGCAGTTGACATAACAGTCTCACCTTTACAGTAGCTAGTGTTCAGTGCTTTCTGTGTGCAGTAGTGACAGAGGATGAGATTGCACTGGCTCTCATGGAAGGTGAAGAGGTCACGACACCCCCAGGTGGTATCCAGAACCAGCTTTCCACCAACGGACTTCAAGATGCAGAGACAGAGAATGACCCTCTTAACTACAACATGGAGGAGACCAAGTAGGTCTTGTGGACTGAAACAACACTTTACAGATACTTGAACACACACACACACACACACTAACTATAAACTAATGCGGACATGTTTTTGGTTTTAGCAAAATCCGAGAAGAGTTGGGAATGAAGCCTCTTTCCAGAGACAAGTTCTCCTCCCTTTCTTCTCCATCAACCAGAGAAAACAAACCATTGATGAAAAAGGTAGCTTCTCTCTACTCTTCTCATCACTGTTTCCCTTGAAACTTAGAGTGGATCTATTATGCTCATTTCCAGCGCCACATTTTTATTCCTGGACTCTACTAGAGTAGCTTTGCATGACTCGCAGCTCAAAATAATCCTTATTTATCTTATACTGGGCCTTGGTGCAGCCCCTCGGTTGGTCGTATGTCTGAAACAGGCTTTTTTAGCTCCTGCTTCTTTAAGGCCATTCTTACTTTAAGCCAACTTTCTTCTGATTGGCCCCCCGGCACAATCGCAACATTAAAACATAGACTGTATATGAAGGATGGACGTATCCACCATGGTGTCACCCAGTGGTTTCCAGACCGCCCATTTTGAAGCCACCACTTTAGCTTCATGGTGATCTAGATCATTCCACCAAGAGGGCGGAGTTATCAGCTAACGCTAGCGAGCATGGTTAGCCAGCTGCATTCATGAATTGTACAGGTGCAACGCACAGAAACGCATATCTGCAAATTTGTGTTGTGACTAAAATCATAGCATTGACTGTACTTCACAGTAGACATGTCATTTTTTAGATACTGTAACCCAATAAAAAAAAAATGCTCCAAATAGCAACAACTGCACAAACATGGTAGAGAGGTAAAGTTTAGTGACTCAAATTAGCGGAGGTGAAGTCTAGCAGACATCCACACTAACTTCAGACCTTGACCAAATCCAAATGGGTGAGTTACTGTTTTGACATTACAACTGTGTCTACCGTGTTTTACCGTTGGAGCATTTTATTGGAATTTCTAAGAAATAAGATGGCCTGCTATGTGGTTGCTTAGTGCCAATTAGCAGTTATGTGTTTCTGTGTATTGCACCCATATTTATTTATGGCTGCGGCTTGCTAACCAAGCTTGGTAGTGTTAGCTGATAACTTAGGGCTCCATCACCTTGGTGGAAAAAAAAATCAAAATGCTAATAGTCATAAAGTTAAAAGTAAAGGTTTTAGTATGGAGTCCAAAAACCAATGGGTGAAGCCATGAGGGTTACATTCATCTTTTATTTACAGTCTATGATTTAGAGCAGTCTGAAGCCTGAGTTTTTGGCTCTTAGGGATTACATTCAGCACTGTAGGTGTATACATGTGACAGAAAATATGGAAAAGCATAACAGATACCCTTTTATATAGTGGAATTACACTCAACACCTGAATGTTTCCTAATCTGCCAGTTAAACTGTTTTTTCAGTCACACACTCTTGATGCGGTGCTGCTGCTGCTGAAGGATTTGGATGAAGAGGAGCTTCGTGTTGTACACACCGCCACACAGAACAGACTTCAGATGTACACAGTTGACTCCGAAACAATTAAAGATTCCCAGCTGACACAGAAAACTGCTGAAATCCAACACTGATACGTTTCACGGCATGCACTCAGGGCCAACAACTCGCTCCCCTCTTCCACATTTAACTCTAACCTCAGGATCTTAAAAGGCGCTCACTTTGTCCTGTTACCCTCTGCTGCAATATGCATGGCATGTGACTGAACTTCACTTCCAGTTTTCACATGTGGACTCACAGTTCCCTTGCTTTGTTTTTATTTTTATAGCTGCATGCCTAATCGCTTTGTAAGAACAAAAGAATGTATGTTTTGCTAAATAAAATAAACAGCAATATAGTAACTGTAAGTGTTGCTTTTAATTACACAGATGTTGGCTGTAAACATGTGAATGTCACAGCGCTACAAAGTGATTTGAACAATAATTTCATTTACACTTAATTTAAACTGTATCAAACCCATAGGCTGGGCTCATGTCTTATTCAGATCCAACTGGGCCTTTAGGCCTTTATGTCCGTGACTGTTACAAATGTACTGGAAAAGGTAAGTCTGAAGTTTTGTCATCTCAGTCACCCTCCTCGTTCTCCAGGAAATCCATCAACGTGCTTGCATCCACAGCGACGATCAGGTACTCCACTCCATCTCCACCCTGGAGTAAAGAGAGTACACGTGGTAAGCACCAGCGTTTGCAGAGACTTACTGAATGAGAGCTGGGAATTCTCAAGTGAAAGTCCACCTTGCGTGTCCGTATCAGTTTGTGGTCTCTGAACTCGGTCAGCTGAGTCCTCAGTGTGAGGTCAGAGTTCACCAAGAACGCCTCTCGACACCGCTGGTAGAACTCTTGGAATGACAATCCTGCACAGAGCACGAGTGGTGATTACAAACCGTTCTACAAAACACTGACATTAAAAAAAAAAAGAAAAAAAAGCTGAATGTGTGCGCGCACCCATGTATGAAGGATTGTCTTTGTTTTCCAGCTGGAACTTTACCAGCAGTTTGAAGATTCCTCTGCACAAAGGAAAAAAACACAATGGCTGTCAAAGTTACTCCAACAGTTTTGTACATTGTAAGAGTGACACTATACTTAAAGAATCCTGAACAGAAATCAGAAATGTGAGAACAGCAAAGAGGGCAGTTGTTGTGCTACTGCACCAAAACAGAATTAACAGCCAAAGGAAATGCATTAGCCATATTCCATGAGTAAAGATGTAGGTTTGGTTCACTTATTGTTTGTCGGCTTACTGTATCCATCACATGAATTAGCTTGACATTTGTTCAGTGCTCTAGTGGGAGAAGGCTGAGGCTCTCGATTGTTGATGAAGCCATAATGTTGTGTAACTGTGTGCAGTTTTGCAGAAGTAAAATATGCAGGGAAAATGTTTTCAAACCTTATTCTGGTGCAAAGTTATGAAGCTTCTGAAGCACTTTTCAATCAGATTTGACTGGCAACCTAGTGATCAATTAAATTATGGCTCTCTCTCCATTCATTTAGATAGAAGATTAAAAATTAACTGCCCAAATTACAGCCAGAGACACCACCAGAATGGCTGCCCAGTGCCAAGACTTGCTTTTGGAAGGTCTGTGGTGGTACCTTGCATTAGGTGTTAAGCTGCGGAGCACGTGTGTGAGGGAGGACAGAGCAAGAGCGCCAGTCTGCTGCACCAGGAGCGAGTTTTCGTACGACGTCTCCTCTGCGTAGTGCTGAAACGTCACACACTCCCACCACAGCCAGTTAAACTGGCTCTGCTTAAACTGGTCCCACACTGAGAAGAAGCAGGAAATATTCAGGGCACATTTCAAAAGAATTCACACTGCAGTGCAAATGCTTTACAAACACCCACCCAGTGGAGCGTTGATGTGGTCTAAAGAAGCCACCAAGTGCAGGTTGGGCAGAGATGCCAGCTGCCCCAGTGCACTCTGGGTCTTTTCTCCTCGTAGCATGGGTCCGTCGATATTATGGATGAGCAAGTACACGTGTAGATCTGGGCCTGTGAAAAGATAAATGTAAAACATGCAGTATCCCCGCACGTGCCCAAGACAGAGACGAGTTAGGCTTACTGTCTTTGAGGGTCTGAGAGATAAAGTGGATCTGGTTTGAGGGGGTTCGGAAACTTCCCTGGTGATCCAGAACCTCACACGTCAGGGCGTTTAATATCTGTGAGAACAGCATATTTTCATGGTCAGGGATCCACTTTTTGTATCATTTACAATTCGTGTTGGTGTATCATTTTTAATTGGCTTCTACTCTTAGATTTCTAAAAATGAGCGTTACCATTTATAAAGCACTTTTATTCAAACGGTACCAACCGACTTAAGAGTGATGGAAGGGAAAAACCCATTAACCACGAGGTGAACTTCTTGAGACAGATGAGATATCCGGAAATCCTCCAACAGAGCTTTTTTGCTTCCCAAACCGTAGACCAGCACACTAAATCCCAACCTGCACGCAAACAGCCACAGACACTTTGTACCACTCTTCAAACACTACAAAAATGCATACAACTAAGGGCATCCTCACTTACTGTAACTGTAACATCCATTTGCTAAAGTGCTTTCGGTGTTTGCTGTGCAGCTGCTGGATCTCCTTCGAGTAGCAGGATGGTTTTCCCTCCAAAAGTCGGACCAATGTCTCCTGCAAAAACAAAACGGAAATAAATTCAACCTAAATCTATCAGGAAAGCAGCTCATTTACAATGTTTGAAATAAACGCAGTTAAAAAAAAAACAAACAAACCCTGTCAAGTTTAGGGGTGTGCAAACGCTCGAGGGTTCGGTCTGATGTCAGCACTTTTGAACTGCCATGAGCTTCAAAGTACTCCTCAACCATACTGGGCTGGTTCAGAGGTTCGGGCGCGTTCTTGCTCTTCTTAGCGGGAGTCTTGTAGAGAGCTGCTGATAAACCTTTACTAGGAGTTCTTGGGGTGTTCACGTTCTCTTTCTTTCCCTTCTGCTCATCCTCCAGCCCGTCCTCATCGTCCTCCTCACCCGAGTCAGAGGGCGACAGCTCACTGTCGCTGTCTGATCGCAGGCTCGGAGCTAAAAACAATGTCCAAAACATTTAGATTAGAGCAAAGGTGAAATTTTACCTAGACTGAATTTAATTATTCCCAGTTAGACTCACTTGTCAATCTCTTCCTGAGCCTGTGTGGTGTTGTGGAGACAAACTGGACCTTTTTGCTCTGTCATTAAAAAAATAAAAAAATAAAATAAAATTCCTGCAGTACAAACAATTATATAGTTTTCATCAGAGGTTGCTGGGTCTGGACTTTAAGAAGTCTACAAGATTTTGTGGTCTCACCCTCTGTGGTGTCCTGTTTTCACCTCTGTGGTCTGAAAGAGAAGATTTAACAGTGTGAAAATGTACACAGGTTAAAAAACAGGTCCAAAAAAGGTGGAAAAAACTGTACTCACTCCGCCCTGTACGAGTCGGGGTAGAGGGTTCGACATTTGGGGTCGTGCTGAAGCTCACACTTTTCCCAGGAGTCCGAGCCAACTCACTAGCTGTGTGTAGACGCACAAAAACAAGGCGTGTAATACTAAATTAACATATATCTCAAAAGGAATTGGCAGAAGATTTACAAAGTAAGAATGTTGGTGTATCTGTGTAAGAAGAGACAGGAGGCTCTCACCAGTCTGGGCCATGCTGTGGCTGCGTTTGACTTTCTGAAAGGTGAAAATAGAGGATCCGGACACTCTTGACAAACCGTCTTCATCCTCTGTAAAGAGATGGAATCACTTGCAGCGATCATTTTTAAATTACTAACAGCACTAAACCCAACTGCCTTTTGCCAACTCAAGAAATATCAGTAGGTACATACGCCCACTGTAATATATGATGTTCATATGCAGAATTTAAACCTGCACGTTATCAGATTTTTGGGGCTGATGCCAGTACTGATTTGAAGGAAATTGTTATGAGTAGCTGTGATGCTTACTCTGCTACACATGCTGCAGATAGGGTGACCAAATGTGCAGGACTGCACAGCATTTTTATCCATTTTTCCTGCGTCCCACATATTGAGATGATGTCCTGGATTTTGATTGGCTCTAGAAGCAACTTTTGGGTCCTCCCTTATTCACGGCTCTGAAAAGACAACGCTGAAGTGACAGTTTTATAAAGTCTGGCTCTTTTTCAGTGGTTGTGGAGAAAAGTAGGGAAGGCTGTCTCCACAGGAGCTTCCGGTGGTCTGAGGGTCGTTTTGACTTTCAGCTAGTTTACGGACCACGCAGAATCCATGCGTCAGGTGGAATTCTCTCCACCACAGACCATGCGCTCTCTCTGCACGCCAAAGACGCATATAAATGCAGCCCCTCCCTCCCTCCCTCTCGGCAAGGCAGGCGATGTGAACCAGGATAGACATCGATCAGATAAAAAGGAAAGACCATGGCAGAGCTCTGAAAACTCCCAATATTTAAAAATTCCCAATATTTAAAAAAAATGAATAAATAAATTTTGATATCATGTTGTTTTTCTAATAACTTACAGATACTCTTATCCTCCTTACACTTGTGCTTTAAGTGTAATTCACTAATATAAATATTTTAAATGAAAGTGAATACATTTATTTGTGATAGTTTGGTCACGTGTAATTAAAATCTGACATTGTGAAAGCTCTAAACAGCAGGTAGGGTTAGCCTGTAAAATTACTAGTCTGGTGGTTCGCATGAACAGAGCGGCCTGAGATGGTGTCCTGGCCTGAATTATTGTCTCAGCCACCCCCTGGTTGTACTTCAGTATATGGTTCTTTAAGAAACATTTAAATAACTTAAATATTATTGTGTCTGGAAGGGACAGTCATACCATGTGTTCACATCTGTTGCTTGATAAAATATAGGAAGTCACCTAAAGTGTAAGAGCAGGAACCACTGAGTGTAATTCTGTTTAACTTAAGAATGGACAGAGTGTGATGCCAATGAACCGAATAAATAAATAAATAAAAACGTAACACTTGGATGCCCGGAAATGTCTAAGAAAGCTGATTTAAATGTATTACTTTTCTTCTTTCAATATGCAATCCTGGGCTCACCCTCAACTTCATTTATTATTTCAAAGCACCAGCAGTGCAGTCAGTGCCCTTGTCAGCAATCTGTCTGTTTTTTTCTGTATATTGTCTAGTTAGATTGATTGCTTATGAAAAGGACTGAACTTATTATGATAGAAAGCAGAAATATGAGTGCAAGCAGGCTGTCATACATCAACAGTAAAACTAAGCCTGAATAGTCTATTATGTACTATTTTTAAAAAAAAAGCCAGCTATACATTATCTCAAAATTTTATAGCCTATTATCACAGCACTGCACCCACGTTGTCCCACGCAAATAATTTCTTCATCCCACTTTTGATTTGTTGGGATCTGATCACCCTGGCTGCAGACAGTGCTGAAGGGATTGTAAACAAAGGAAAACCATGTGATCTTTGTCTGCACTGTGTTATGTTTAAAAAGATATGTGTCACAGGCCGATATCAGGAGAAAACATTGCCCAACCAATATTTTGCTCAGGATGTAATAAGCAGTATAATCAGTCTGCTCTCATAAGATGGAAGACGAATTGTACAAACACATTCAGTACAATGGTTTAAAATTAAACTTTACGCAAACTTAGAGCCCCTCTAATAATCCTCATCCGGAAATGGAACTGCAGCACTAAAACATTTGCTCCTGCATGAATATTTGGCTGTTGTGGTAGATTTTAGCTAATTAGAAGCTAAGTACATGTAAAATAAATGGCAGCTGGGTGTTGCTTTGCATCAGTCAGCAGGAGGATAAAGCCCCAGCAGTGACACTGTTCAATAAGAATCAGCTTACAAGCAAAACAAAAGCTAAAAAGAGAAAGAACTGGATTAGTTGACCCAGAGGAAGGTTTTCTCTGTTAAAAAAGAAGCAGCTGCCACGCTCTCTTATGATGCTCATTGTCCTTATCACCAGGGTTTAAAGTGGCCCAGAGCCATCCGGAACAGCGTTCTGGCACCTTCGGTTAATGAGTAAATAAATCCAACAGGAAGTTTAATACAAAATAATATCAAGTGAGTTTATTTTTCATGTGCTGCAGCCTGGTACAGATGATGCAACAGACTCACTCTCCTTCTCCTCCCTGTCCTGCTCGCATGTGTCAGTAAATTTTGTTGCAGTAGGCTACATATTTTCAGCAACCAGCTAGAGCTACAGAAGAGGAGAGAGCATGCGGAGCAACTTTTTTGAAGCGGCAAAGCTACTTCAAAAACAACGATGCAACAAAGAGGAAAGAAGAGGGAGATGAGTGGTTATTTTCAAAGGTGTGGACTGCTCAGCAGCTGACATCGGATGGACTGGAAATGCAAAGCTTATATAAATATTGTTAATCTGAGAGAGGATCTGTACATGAGGCGCTGCTGCAGTTATCTGGTTATTTCATAATGTGAAATGTCGTGCATAAAACCCAAACTGAATGGCGATAATTTTGTGTTACTCAAAGTGTGCGAGAATACTGGACAGCTTAAACAAGTGCAAGCTTAACTGGGTAGTTTAAAGCACTGTGATAAAGATTAGTGTACTAACGTCACTATGTTGGACCAGAGCAAAGCAGGGCGTGGTGTCCGCTGTTAGATGGGGTCAAATGTCTCATGATGCTCTTAACCATCACTTGCCAAATTCCATCTTTTTTTTGTCTAGGGGTTTGGAAAGCAGCCATTATATTACACCTCATGTAACATTTGCTTATATATTGCAGAATACAACTGGCTAAACTCACAAAGAGCAGTAACCCTCAGATCAGCTGATCGCAGCCTGTCTGCAAAGGAAACAAACCTCCTGGAGCTCACGGTACAAATCGATCTGGGAGTTATTTTGAGGTGAGGCATTACCTCTGTCGCACCGCTTCTCAGCACTCACCTTCTGCACTGTCTGCTCCTAAAGCCTGGATATAATTCTGCTCATCATGGACTCCATTCTCATCCCCATCATGTCCCGCATCTTCTCGGCAGCCCCGCCGTCCAGCCGGGCTCCTAAACGTCACCATCCTCTGAGCAGACCCGGCGATGCTCTGCACGTCTTATGGAGGAACAGCACGCACAGCGGGCCGTCAGCGGCACAGAGAAGCGCTCACAAACTAACATGTTTCTACAGAAGCCAAAGCGTCCTTACCCTCCTGTTTGTCCACGATGTGCTCCAGAACGTCCCCATCCCCGATGAACTTCACCTCCAACACACTCATGGCTGAAGACAAAAACAGCACAGAGTGTGACGGCAGTGAGCTACTCTTTGCATAACAATCCATACTTAGACTTTCACGCGTGTTACTGCTAACGAAGGTTTTCATTCAGTCTGCCTCTGTTAATGGGGTTAGCTGACAGTTACACGCTAAATGTCGAAATAAACCTAGAATAGAAACAAAACGCGTCTAAAGCGAGCTTACTTACTTTACAACGTCAGTACCACCCGATTTAAAAAAAAAAATGTAAACAGAACTTTCGTAAGCTGGCAGCTTAGCAGTGTCGAAGTGTGACAGGTTTCCGCGCCATCCTGCTGAAGTTTTTAAACCACGTGACAAGTGAAAGGTCATGCAGTGGCCAATAGGAGCGCTGCTTTCAGTTAGAACCACATTTCCCGAGATGCACTTCAGCTTGAACCTAGTATAAAAAACATGTTCCCAAAGCCTCTGTTGAAGGATGCAGCCCCTGAAGTGGGACACGTTAAATGACTGTAGAAAAGTGTGTTATACAGTCACTGGTTGGGACCATACATAGTAAAAAAAAGAGTTGAGACATCCACGACTGTCCGCGTCTCTAAAGCCTCAAACGGCAGCTTGATAACCCGGATGCTTTGCTGCTAGTGGACACTGTTCTGTGGGCTCCTG
>VVAS01047518.1:0-12475 GCA_015103295.1 Ptychochromis oligacanthus
CGCTCCCTCTCTCCCACCCCCCCCCCCCCCCCCCCCCACCCCCACTCACACACGCCTGTCTCCATTTATCCACTCGTCCAGGCAACGATCTATCCATATAGTTATCCAACTGCCCATTGAAATGTTCTTCCCTGCTGAGTCCCCATCTACACTTCACAACCATCTGTTTCTATGAATAAAAATCACTAGGGATGGGATGTCACAAAATCTGTTTTTCTTCTGAAATCCAACTTCAACTTGCCAAACAACAATTTTGCAAGAACCTTCACTCTCATGGTTTATACAGCAATTATTCATGGATATCCATCCAAAACAGTCATTCATCCATCTACCTACCAACTTACAAGTTTGTCCTTTGATTAAATGCATCAGTTTCTCTCCAGCAATCCATCAATATCATCAAACCATCCATTTCTAACTTTATCCCATGTCCCTCCCTCTATATTTTCTGTGTACCTTCATGGCGACTGTGTCTTTAACAAGCACAGATCTCAGCTGTCCGTTGAGCTCAAAAAAGACCTCTCTCTGCCCGGCTTTGTTCAGGTCCCCCAGTGCCAGGGCCTTGATGTGGAGGATCTTCCCTCTCTCAAGCTCCACCTGAAATAACACGCATTGGAACAAGGGATGAGAACCAAAGAAAAACTAAAGAAGAGGGGACAGTGTGAAGGAAGATGGTATGGAAATTAGATTGTTAGAAAACTTAAATTAATACATGGATGCTCAGTTCACAAGTGAAGCTGAAGCAATAAAATAGACTGCAAAGTCTGCTGGAATAGAAAAAGTTCATTTAGAAGAGTGACACAGGCACAGTATTTCCTCTTCCTCCTCAGTTCTCTTTGCCTTCAGAGTGGGCTGGAGGGTTTCCATCAACTTTAAACAACAGTATCATCTTATGTCTGAGAATTTTTATTTTACACTCAATGAGAACTTTTTTTTTATGTCACCACATCAAGTTAAGTTCCCGTCTCTATTTTGACTTGCTGCCTTTTAGTTTTACCTACATGTGCTGAAGCGTTCTTGTGTAAGATAGTGAACAAAGACTTGCCCATTTTCAGGCAGCACCGTAGATGGTGGCTCTGTTGCTAATGTTGTGTGTGTGTGAATGAAAAACACATTTTGCAACCGCTAAGGTTAAAGCACCATATATAAGTGCCAGCCATTTACACCAGGGGCTGTGGATTAATACTGATTTTACATAATAGCGTAAACAAATGGGGCTTATGCAAATTTCTTAATCACAGCCTAAAACATACTTTTTGTGACATTTTCCTTGATCGGCAGTTTAGATTTGAATTCCTGCTAAAAATTGCTTTCTACTATCACAGAATCCTCAAATATACACTTTTAGACAGTGTCACTCTGTTTAATTCACAGCACAGTCAATATCCCTTAAAAATGAACTGGACTGAGTGTGCAAACACACTACTTTAAACCATTCAAAAAGGCTGTAAGCAGAAAAATGTTGCCATTTAGTTCCAAAAAAAGTTTTCATCAGTATTTTTTTTAAACTTACTAGCTGTAAACATGGCAAATATCAATAATTACATCTATACATAAAAGAGAAAGAAATGATGTGATGATTTGTGAGAAAGACTATAGGGTACAAGTAGGCGCATACAAGTGTTGAACAAAAAGACAAGTCAGGACTTGTCTGTATGTCTGTATGTAAAATGAAGCCATTTTACATACAGCCTCCCATTTTCAGAGATTACAACCCATGGACTTCACCAAATGCCGTGTTGGGTGAAGTGGGTTGAGATGCTCTACCAGGCTTTTACTGCAGCCACCATCAGTTGCTGCTTGTCTGTGGGCATTCAGTTTTATCTTCAGCAACTAAAAAGCATGCTCTGTTGGGTTGAGGTCAGTTGACTGACTTGGCCATTGAAGAATATCCCATTTCTTTATCTTGATAAACTCTTGGGTTGCTTTTTCAGTTTGCTTTGGGTCATTATCTATTTGTACTGCGGTGCTCTGTCTGTTCAGTTTGCAGTATTTGGCTGAATCTGAGCAGATAGTATAGCCCTGTACACTTCAGAGTTCATCCTGCTACTTTTGTCAGCAGTCACATCATCAATAAACATTAGTGACCTGGTTCCACTGGCAGCCTTACATGCCCATGCCATAACATTGCCTCTACCATGTTTGACAGATGATGTGGTATGCTTAGGATTATGAGCCGTTTCTCTCCTTCTCCATACTTTTCTCTTTCCCTCATTCTGGTACAAGTTAATCTTGGTTTCATCTGTCCAAAGAATTTTTTTTCAGCACTGTGCAGGCACTTTTAGATGTTTTCTGGCAAAGTCTAATCTGGCCTTCCTGTTCTTGAGTGCAACCAGTGGTTTGCAACTTGTTGTAAACCCTCTGTCTTTCCATTCACAAAGGCATCTCTTGATTTTGACAATGGTACACCTACCTCCTCAAGATAGTTCTTGACTTGTCAGATGTTGTGAAGTTGTTTTTCTTAACCAATGGAAAAACTTCTGCGATCATGCACTTTAGTTGTCTTCTGTGGTCTTTCAGGCCTTTTGGTGTTACTGAGCTGGGTCAGTAAATTCCTTCTTTTTAAGAATGAACCAGATTGTTGGTTTGGCTTCTCCTAAAGTTTTTCCCACCTCTCTGATAGGTTTTTTTTTTCTTTTCTCCAGCTTAACAATGGCCTCCTTCAATTCCAGATCTTTCATCTGCTTAATTTGTCATGGAATAACAAGGTAACAGCACTCCTAAACACTCCTAAGTTGAAGCTGAAATGCTAGACTTCAATCACATCTTGACTGATTTGACACTGTGTTGGTGTACAGAGGCAAACTTACAAAAATGCTTATGAGCCTAACGGCACTTACTGCAAAACAATTGCTGATTCAATAAAGAGAAGCAGTATTCTAGCTGCTTCAGGGAACCCCAACTTCATGAATCCTGCTCTTTGTCCACTGACCTGCATTCAAAACATGACTGACAGTCATGAAGAGGGTCACTGTTTGACTAACCAAGTTTGTAAGCTTTTTGATTCAAGTTAATTGACAGACATCACTGTTCAACACTTAATATTCTGCATTCTGCTGAATATTCATGTACCAGTCTGTGTCTTTTTTGCATTGCTTTATAGTGGAAATGTCTAACTGTGTTATGGAAAACTCAAAACCCTGGCACCAGGTGGTAATTCTGAATCTACTGGAATATAATATAGTCAGGCTCTCTGGCATTCTGTATTACCTTCCAATATTTTTTGCAGATAAACTTCTTATGTGATACTATCACTGCTGAGTCAACTTGTATATAGGTATGATGCACTCCTCTGTGCCCTTTTGTGACTTGAATAGCTTGCACATGTTTCAACAAGATTTCTGTTCATATTAAATCTTTCTGCCCATTAAAAACAAGTCAGACATGTCTATTTTAGAATCATTTCAGGAGTCATCTGTCGCTGAATATGAATTATGAGCTAATACAGAATATTCTGTGGTAAACTATTATGAATCATACCTATATGCACGTTGACTCATATGATTAGTTGGCAACCTCTCAAACACTTATATTCTAAGAAAACATGAGTGGCTCTCAAATGATTAGTTTTAAGACTTTTTAAACAAATTCCTTTTTCCTTTGCTCAGTCTGCCTCTACTGCTGCAAGAGGAGAGGAGGAAATGCTGTGCTGCTACTGACTGAGATCACAACACTGTGTGTGTGTGTGTATTAGGAACAATTCTGTTCACCACAAAATTTCAGTATTGGCTCATAATTCATGTTTTGGGGGTAATGCTGAAAAATACATTAAACCTTTGCTAAATGATTCCAGAAGACCAAACTAACAGCCTATTTGTTGAGGTGCAGCTTTTTTTTTTTTTTAAATTAGTGTAGCCTTTGGTATGATGATGGTTGTATACATACAAACACACACACATACACACTCTGCACAACAGCAAAAAAATAAATAAGTATTTCCCACAGACATTGCAATTTAAAAATACACTTTAAGGCCCAGAACTGTGAATCTGTGTTTACAGCAGACAGACTTTTACCAGACGTATCAATTCTGACATCAAATAGAGGAGAAGTGGTATAGACAGACTGACAATCTGAGAAATAAAGAGGCAGGCAGGAACAGTGAAACAGAGGCATGATGGCAGGTGAGAGGATATGAAAACATTTTTCCTGTCTTTAGTACAGCTGTTAACTCTGTTACTTGCTACCTGCAAGTGTGCCTTTTAAGACAGACATGGCTCTATGATCTGTATGAACGAACAGCAGACAGACCACCACCTCATATCAATTCTGGTCAGTCCTGCTTTCTGTTCTGCTGGTCTTCCCCTCGACACTGGCCACTCTACTTCTTCATTTATCTCACACCCCTTCTCAAATCTCTCATCTCACCAGTTGGAAACTCATTTTTTTTACGTCATTCTATTTGTCCAACTTTTTCTCTCTAGCTTTCAATCTCTCTCTTTGTCAGTCCTTCCATGTGTCTCAGCTTTCCATTTTGTATTGTTATTTTGCTACCCATTTCTGGGGCCACCATGACTCTCATGCCATTATTAATTTCCATCGTCTGCCTCTTTCAGCTTCTCTTTTATCTGTTGTCTAGCTCCCTGCCTCTCTTTCGCTGCGTTTATCCATCCCTTCTTCTCAACCTTTCCACCGGCATCCTTTCTGTTCCCCACATTGCCATCTGAGCTGCCAAGTCTCCATTGATATTCCAAACTAAGCCTCAGTGCAAAGACAAAAATACACGTTGCTGCAGATATGTACTGATCTCAGTTTTATTCTGTCTCTCTTTCTCTGGGTGCTCCGACTCTTCATCTATTTCCCTCACTCTGAATCTTCTAACCCTTTCTTTGCAAGCTTTTGCCTTCTCTCCATCCTTCTCTATTCACCTTCCTTTACACTCGCCTTCTCTGCAGCTTATGCTGTTTTACTAGGTCCTTGACAGCACTTTGCAAAAACACAACTGCCTACCCTTTTCCATGTATGGCTTCCTCACTACATCTCGTCTCAAGCGTTCCCATATAAAACAGAATGCCTGGCTATATGAAGGGTTTCACACAATTTGTGAATCTTTAAAAGATTATTTTGTTGGAGATGTAACGTGTGCATGTATACCAAACAAAACCCAACACGTCTGTGCACTATCCGTACCTAAAACGACTTTCATGTCACCCTTTCTGCATAAGTCTCTCTACACTACACCTCTCCTACTCTGTTTCACATCTGTTAACCACCTGCATTCCTCATGTTTTTTTTCATACATAAGTATGAGAAGTTGATTCTTTTTAGTATGCATGCTGACTTTTCTTGAGTTTATTACACACTGCATCCTTAGGACCTGCTTAGAATTGGTATGTAGCATGGTACTTGGACACAGTGCCAGTTGTTTACCAAACTGAATAAACATGGCAGAAGTTGAACTACTCCAAAGTGTGTGTGTATACTTCACTCAGGCCTACTGAAATAACTGAAATTAAATATTCTAGCCAGTAACTGTGGCAAAATCAGAGAAAAATGTTTTTTTTAAAAAAAGATGCATTACCTCTAAACAAGTAGCAGTAAAGGCAAGTGCAACAATTTCATCATAAAAATACAGACTCATTAAATTAATACTTGGTCACTTAACAGCATCAGATGAACTACATAAATGGATTCTACGTCAATGAAATTCTATCAGACCAAACCGTAACCACCGAGCTCCCTCCTGTTTGGCTTCTTACTACCATGCTTGTGATTGCGTCCCTTGTGCATCATGAATCTTTTATACCTCATCGATACATTTGCAGTACTCTCATCTATACAGGCCAAACATGCAGCTCCTCCTGTCAAATTCAGCTGCTTAGCCATTTCAGGCTATGATCTCTCTGACTTAAACAAGTTTCACTTTATGCTTAACATGTCGTCTTTGATACGACTTTATTAATAACTTGTGTTGCCTGTGACTGTAATGAGATTATGTGTTGGTGTCTGTGCACATTAGCACTGACGGTCGGTAAATAAATGACTCCATGTTTATGAAAATCTGTGTTTATATTTCTGTCAAACATGATTAATAGCAAAGTGAGTCATCAGCACATGCCAGATACACGTAAAGCAATGGTCCCCCCTCCCTCCTCTCTTCTTAGTGCTGTATGCATGTGTGGGTGAATGACGGCCATGGACAGAGGAGTAACCCATGTGTAGGTGTATATTTGTGTATGTGTGCACTTGAAAAAGGCATCAGATGGTTTTTGTTTTTTTCCACAGTGATAGTTTCCTTTTCAAAAGAAGGACATGTGCTTAAATGGAGTTTGTCCAGCTTAGCAGGACTCAGAAGTTGGCTGAAAGAAACTCAGTGATACACTGAAAAACTGAAAGAAATCTGTTCATAATACTGTAGTGGCTAAACTCTACCATATTCAGAACACAGAAGTCTTTGAGGCTCACTTTTCATTCTTGGCTTTTGTACTAGATTTGCAACAAGCTTGACGTGAAGTTCTAAACAATAAATGATTACAGTGAAAGCTTTTATACCTGATTCTCACAATGTCAACTGCTGCAGGCTTTAGGTCTAGCACAGAGCTGTAAAAGACGTGTTGGTTAAATCTGTTTTGATCAAGACTTTCTGTGTCTTTTACAGAATTTCTGCCAAAAGCTCATAAACACTGTCAGTTACAAGAATACAGTTAATAATGCAGTTGCACTGCAAGAGTCATGTGTATTGACGGGTATCAACTCTGATTTGCTGGAAGCACCTACAAAGCCCGACTTAAAAACTAACCATTTCCTTTCCTCTGGTCTCTTTTCTGCTTCAACAGGACTTACTGTAATTCTACAAAGCAGTCAGTACTACAAAAGCTATAAACACCAATCGATTACCGTAACTGACACAATGCTACCTGCGCTATGCTTCTGTAGATTTGACCTTTTTCGTCCCATCATTCATTTGCCCACCGCTCAGTCCATCTAACTTATTTAACGCTTGCATTAAACTGTCAGAGTTTTATCAAATGCAACGCATGTCCAAAAATTCAATTCATCCGGAACTCAGGCAACTCAATTCCCCCCGAGTGAAGGCTGTCTGTGTTCTAACTTTGTCAGTGCTTCTTTGATAGGTGCTTGACTGCCGGGTTATTAATATTTCACTGGCGATAACCCCACCTTTCAAAAATAAAGGAATGCTCCACCAACACTAATGCATTATGTATCAGATGGTATGTCCTTAAAACAGAAAGAAAAAAAATTATTTAGCTGGTAGCATTATGTCTGAACACTGTCAATACTGGCAATTTAAAACTATTCTAACCCACAGAGCTTCACTGGGGAAATTCAGTTAGAATAAAAACATGATAATCCTTTGTTTAAAAGTAAATATAGTTTGTAATGTGGAATAGAAATTACCTGAGCTTACGTTCATGAACACAAGTAACGCTGAAATGGACCAGAAATTAGTAAATTGAGATGAGTCATTCTAGTCTTTCAGCCTTCGTGAGGTGAGTCATGCTGCTTTTGACGGGTCGCTTTTTTGACATGTTTTCATTCCATGGTTTGCTTGGCACCACTAATCGGATCTGATCTGATGGGAGTACCCATCGTCATGACAACAGGAGTAGGCTTGTTTCTGTGGCAAAGATTGATGTTGAGCACAAAACCAAGTGAAAGTTCTAAAAAAAATGACAATGGTTCTGATGGAGAGGTGATTAGACAAACAGCAGCAGGGGAAGGTGACAGCTGAGGTTAGAAAGAAATAGCACTGCATTTGGTAAGTGTGTGAATGACAAACACTTAGGTGGGAAAAAGCAAATTGAATCACTGAAGGGTAAGATGGGTTGTATATGAAGTTTTCTCAGTTTAAAGGAAGGACAATTAGAAAATCAATTTCAATGCAAAGAAAGCCAACGTGGCCATAGAAAAGACTGAATGTTTTTTTTTTTTTTTTCCCCTTTTCCTCCTCTAGAATTGCAGATTTATATTGATTGTTATTTAGTCATTTTTTTTGAAAGGTAATGTTATTCAAGCTGACTATTTAGTCTGTTGCTGGGTTTCAAAGGAGCAGCACTATGTATCCCAAAATGCAGATTCAAAGCAAATAATCACATGCTAAAACTACTTAGCCTTAATCGAATGTTTGAGGGTTTTATTCTGATCTGTTGTTGGGGGTCTGAGTATGGGTCCCCTTCCAGATTTCTAACTTGAGGCACTAAACAATTTGGGTGGATGAGGTGGGGCCGTCAGTCTTTAGGGTCAATACTAAATTAGCACAGTGGATTTTTCCTAATAATACAGCAGGAGAGTAGTAGTGCTCCCTATGTCTCTGGTAATATAAAAATCAATTAACACCAGCCTGGAAACATTTTGCTGCACTGAAATGAAGCAGTAATTAAACATGGTTGCCTTTCATTGCTCTGAATCACTGTCAGTTGAATCCTTGTGTGGTACTCATACTGAGAGAATGAAGAGACATTTTTGAAAGAGAGAAAAGGACGTAGGAGGAACGGATGATTTATAATGCATCAAGTGTGTTAGGATTATACTAGAATTTTAATGTTCATCAAAAGATGAGTTTGACGTAGAGACAAGAAACCTTATAAAAATGGTTAAAGGTAACTGCAGCAGCCTTGCACACACTTTCTGTGCACATCACAAAATGTAAATGACCTTCAAAAAGTAGATTTTGAGACACCATGGAAAATAATGAAGCTTTTGTGTTCTATACTGTTTTTGTCTAAAATACACCCATAATGATGAGCATGAATATTAATGAACTGCTTCTAACTACATGTAACAAAAACAGCAACAGGAGGTATAGATTCTTAAGCTTTCAGAAGCTTATTTGTGCTATCTTAACTTTAATTTGGACTGAGCAAAGAATTTAAAACTATTCATACTGAGGCATTTTTTAAAGATATCTTAATTTTACTATATTTATATATCCTGTAGTTTGCATGCATGCATTGCCAATTTAATTTAAGTGAAATGTAAAAAGAAAGTAAGCCCTGATATGGGCCCATCGGGCGTAAGGGCTGAAGTCTTAACAACAATCCTTATTTCCTTATAGAACACACTATAACCTTTTTATCAAAGACAACTACTTCTTTTGGCTGCTTCCTTTAGGGGTCGCCACAGCGGATCATCTGCCTCCATCTCACTCTATCCCTAGCATCCTCCTCTGTCACACCAACCCTCTCTGCATGTCCTCCTTCACTACATCCATGAACCTCCTCTGAGGCCTTCCTCTTTTCCTCCTGCCTGGCAGCTTCATATTCAACATCCTTTCTCCAATTTATCCACTTTATCCCTCCTCTGCACATGTCCAAACCATCTCACCTTTGCCTCTCTTTGTCTCCAAACCACTCAACCTGAGCTGTCCCTCTGATGTACAAAAATCTTCAACTCTGCCACCTCCAGCTACACCTCCTGTCTTTTTGTTTTTTTTTCCCTTTCTCAAAAACACTGAGACAAAACAACTTCACAAGGTCACTACAGAACTGTAGTTTAAAAAAATGTCACAGCCATCATCTCTGCCCTGCCTCACCTCCTGTTTACCTGTTTTGCACTGCTGCCATCTGGTCAGAGTTATGTGCTCCTTTTGGGCATCACCACTCTCACAGCACGCTGGACTCATTACAACTGCATCTCTTAATCAAGATCTGAAATAACACATCTTACTACACTGAGTCCATTATTACTCTACAAGTGATAATAGTTTTGTTTGTATCTAATTTTACTCCTCAGGGTTAAATAAAGCTAAAATCTAATAGAATACGGTTTATATTCTTCAATACTGAGTCACTGATCTTTCTACACAATCGAGTATTAAACAGGCATTAATGTCCAAGTCTGTATACAATTACTGTGAAGAAAATCCTTTCCATAACCTAATGTAAAATTAGATAGATTTCTCTGTAACCTTTTTAGGAAGAAAAAACAAAGGTTACCAAGAAACATTTCATTATGTGATGAGATGATTGTGAAACAGACTAACAAAATCTCCATCTGAAAAAGCAAAGTTTCTCTTTGCTCAGATGTGTGATTGTTACATTTGTAGCAAAGGTTCCTGTCAGTAGAGACAATACTCTTTGGAATTCGCTCTTTATTCTGAATCATTTTAGTCCAAGTTTTGCTCATCAAAGTTTTTACTGTTGTCATTGTGATGATAAAAAAAAACAAACAAAACAAAAAAAACAAAACAAAACATTGTCCTCAAATGTGCTGTCTCCTGTTCAGAGAGAATCACTCAATAATAACCTTAAATTATTTCTGCTGACTGCATTTTTATGGAAGTTAAAACCAATTTCCAGCTTGCTGATTCTGCTTATGCAAGTTATGAAAGTGGCAAACTAGTTTACAACTTAGGTGTCAATATCCCTGCAGAGCGTTTTAGTTTGAGACTGTTGTGGATTTAGTTGCGTGACAGCCAGTTATTACCTGCACTCACCAAACGAATGCTACATTCCTGTGTCCCACTCAATGCATTTGAATGCAAAGTGATTCAACTCAAGTATTTTGTTTCTTCCACTGACTGCATTGTTCAGCTGCCTCCCTCCTGGAGAATAAACGAACACTCTTTATAAGTCAGGAACAGTTATATTTTTGGCCTGAGATATCGCCCCCAGAGGTTTTTCACCCGCCTGCTCTCAAGCATCATACAACAAAATTAATCTGTTATTTCAGTGCAGGAAGGCCAATCTGATGGCCACAGGGATCAGAAATGCTGTTTGTTGTTTCCTTGATAAATTGTTAATATCTCTCTCCTCCCACTGTGTTATCAGCACTTCACTGTGACTCTGCACCAAACCGAATCAAACCTCAACCATCCGCAGTGACGGAAAGATCATTTCCTGCAGATAATGTCCTTTCTTTATTAAACTGTTATTACAAAATTAATTAAAGATAAAATTGGGCCATTAAAGGAATTAAGATTAAATGTATCATGATACAATTAGTGAAAGTTACTTAACAATAATGTAATGTAATAATGTAATACACAACTGTAAATATATAATTTAGGCACCGTCTTTTTATAAGATTTAGAGGCTGTGTCCACAGACAGCAGTTTTTGTTTTGTTAGGTAATATCCTATAAAGATCAGCACTGAACAATACCTCACTGCTGTGCTCACAGCACTGTCAGTAGAAAATAACGCATTTTTTAAACTCGGCAGCACTTCTAACTTCTCACCAACCAACTGAAATCAGGAAAAGGCGGGACTTACATTATCAACACTTGCAATAATGGCAGGGGAAAACAGATCTTTTGCTGTCACTGACAAGCCAGGTATTTTGGATCTAAGATTGAAGGAAGACGGTTTTTGTAACCTAGCAAAAAAAAGCACAAAAACTGCACATAAAAAAGTTTTTCACCTCGTTTATGTGTCCATATGGTGTTTTTGTAAATCTGTCTAAATGCTTTGTGATGACAGTTTTGTTTAGTTTTAAAAGCCATCACCTAGTCCTTGTCCAATGTGCTCCGGGCACTGTGGATTTTATGATTGGCTGTGTGATTTTTCTTGTTCCTGAATCGACAGAAACAAACTAGACACTGAGGTTTCCTCTCCTGCGTAGTAAAACACACACACTATGGCTGGGCTGGCACTATGTCTGCCTTCATCTACAAAAAAAATTGAGTAACACTTGCAGATGTACAACGAGTGGGAGTGAGAGCATGCAAGTGCTCACTAAATGAGGCACAGGTGAAAAGTTACATCCAAGTTATTTTAAGGCATGAAGGGATCACCTTCAGAGAATTAATCAATACTTGAAGAGGACCTATTTTTTTTGTAGAAAATATATTAAATAAAATAAGGTCTAAGCTACTTACCTCAAACTCTTCTGCAATCTTGGGTCCATCCAAGAACAGCCTGGTGCTGAGACAGTCCACTGGGCCAAAGTTAGCTGAAAAAAAGAGAAAAAATTATTATTGTTGATAACAGTATTGAGTCCAGGTGTCAGTTATTTATACATCACTTAAAAAATCCAAGATCAGCAATCTTGGTAACGCTGGTCCAGTTTATTTGATTCTTCAAAGCCAAGCCAGATTCAGTCATCCAAGATGATAGCACGCTCTTGTGGTCACGCACATGGGAAACACATTGATACTGGAAAACACGATCAGCAACTCCATGACTGTAGGAATGATGAATGGGATGGAGTGACCTTGCACCCTAATAAGAGATTCTGCTTAATGGCTATGAGGAATCTGCTGAGATAATTGACACTAAGGGTGAAATCCCAAAAGCAGCAAAAACAAGAAAGAAAGTGTGTCTAAAGTTGAACTAAAATGTGAAAAACAAACAAAACTACATTGCATCAACTCTTTATGCTCAGTGCAGCATAAAAGTCAGTCACAAGGTAACATCACACCAAAGACATGAGAACAAAAAAGTAAACAAATTTACTGGAGAAACAGCGGCACATTAATTAAACGTGTTCACAGAGAGCCAACACCAGACTAAAGCTAACAATGCCCCAACTCCTCAAAGAAATAATTAAGCTCAGGTTAATCCAGGCAGCGGCTT
>VVAS01047524.1:0-10404 GCA_015103295.1 Ptychochromis oligacanthus
AAAAATTCACTAGCAAGGCAGGTGAGACCATACAGTACAGGCAAAATGCCTAAAAAATAACTCTCAAGCTTGAGTCAAGGCAGGTTTTCACATTTAATCAAGCAAACGTGTGATAAGATGCAGCCTGATATTCAGCTCACTAACAGAAGAAACAAACACTGTATTCACAGTTCTCACACTAAAAAAGCTAGAGGTTACTGTCAGTCAAAAATTCAGCCATGACTCTAAATTGAACGAGAAGGATTAATGCACTCCTTAAAGGTATGGTATGTGCATTCTTGGGCAGAATATGGAACACTTGCAATGTAAGGTGGGAAACAGTTGGAGATGTGCTGGACTGTGGATGAACCCGACGTGTCCAACTTTGTGCCCCAACATGCTCACCCACACTTTGAGGAGTCTGTCACTCACATTCCTCTTCTGTCATGCATTTAACCCACCAGTAATTACCCTTTCCTTTAAAATCCAAAGTAGGCTATCACTAAGCATTTGGCTAAGAGTGCTGAAAAGCAGCTGACCTACTTACTTTCTAGGTCTGTATGTTAGGAATGATCAATTAGCTCACACAGCAGACAGAAGCAGAGACAGAAAGAAGTACAGCCTCAAATAAAGTCAAAAGAAGTACGCTTGTTGCAAAACTGTCATGGATTACCACCACAATTTATCCATGCATTAAAATCACAAATCTGCTTTCTGGATGCTCTCTAGTATGACACATTTCAAATCAAATGTTTGGTTTGAGCACATGACAAAGACAAACAATTTCTCAGCAGTAAAAGGCCCTGCCATGTTGTCTTCTGGGTCTCCTTGTATACAGCTACACATCCAGCTGCAGCCTTGACAGCAGGCCAGCGCGAAGGGAATCCCTGGCATTCGAACCTCCTGGAAACATTCCTCAAATTGTGTGTATTTGTGTGTACACATGCTCAAGTGTGCTTCAAGACTCGACAGAAGTAACATGTGGGCCCAATTAGAAAGTCGCCATTTGTCCTGTCCTCTGCTCCACTGGTTGAAATTTCAGTCGCAAAAAAAAGAGCATAACATGGATTTTTAACATTCTCCTAGGCACTATAAAAACTGCATAAATTAAACCAAGAATCACCAATGTCCCATCCTTAAAGACAACAATACAAATCTTTCCACAGTGTTTCAGTTTGTAAACTATTTTAAGCACTGTGGTTTGTTAAGTGTTAAAGATTTGGTGCATTAGAAATAGGAAAGGGAAAAAAGGCAGCTCCTAATATATAGTCCTGACACCAAGTCCCAGCCATATTTTTACTTTTTTACTACTTCAAGTTTAACCCTGCCAAAGAAATACTTCCACCGAGAGTTAACTCAGCAAGTATTGCCTTCACTTTCTTGGAAATAAATCTGTGGCTTTCAATCTTTCATCAAAGACTTAGTTAGGCTTAGTTAAAGTGGCTTAATGCTTAATGTTATTTGGTCCACTGGATCAAACATGAATATTGATGGAAAACACTGTTCCATTTTACAACTGCACACTCTCAAACAGAATGACAGAAGAATGTGAAATGTTGACACACTCACACCACAACACTTTTCACTGACTGACTTGAGTCGCACAGTTCTACTGAAGCCCCATTCAACCCACAGTTTGCAAGAACAATCGCTACCACCCTGCTGCTACATTATCAGTGCTTCCCTCTCATCCACTTCCTCTCAGGGAAAAAAGGATGGGTCAATGAAATCATTCAAGGAGCTGGGAGGTAGCCGTTAATGAATAAGATTCCACACTACTGGGGGAACTTTAATTAAGGAGCTGGGCGGTCCAGTGATCATGCTTAATAACCTATTCAAATAAACACAACAAAGACCCTCTAACTAGGCAGAAAGACCTGGAAAAGCCTACATGTTGCTCTAATATTAAAGCAGGCAGCCAGTAGCTGACAGCCTCTGGTACTATTGGTCAACTGCTGGTCCATTCTCAAGAGGTCCACTGACTGCCGCCTGGCCCCTCTGCAGAATCCATACTTATTCACTGAAGTGAATGGAGTGGACGGTGACACAAAGAAAGGAGGAAACCTTCTTTGATGATCTGTCCTTAATAACTGGAGCATTATTAATCCAAGTGGACTGAAAAGCCTGGTTGTCCATCAGGTTTCAGTGTGTCATCTCCAGACTCCATAAAGGCCCACCAGTGAAGGTACTACGTATTTTACACCTTCATGGCAACAGAACAGTCTCATTCATGCAATAGACAGTTAGAAGCAGAGAGACAGTTGTCATCCATAGACAGTAAGATCCTGGACATGCTATCTGTGATATTGTAAATCACCGTCTGATGGGATGTTTTGATGTTTTGATCTGGTTTTACCAGTTGCTGCTAGGTTTTTTGGATAAACCCCAATAAATCAAAAGAAAGGAACTAATGTGAAGGGACAACCTTCCTAACTGTGTTGAACTCAGTCAGGTAAACTCCCCAATTATATATAGTGTTAATATTAACCTTGTGGTGACTACTGTAATTTAAGCAACATATCATATATACTTAAATCTTGTATAGGAAAACAATGATTTAAGTAATGTTATCTGTTTGGCAACTGTTTAAACCCTAGCGATAACATTCTGTTTGCCCTGAACAATGAAAAGGGACTTTTGACTGAACATATGGTAGGTTTGAGGGACAGTGTGTTCACCAATAAAGTGAAATACTGCACCAAGCACATTACCAACGATCAAGTACATAAGCAATATGGGGAATTTAACAAGGAACAACCTCCTCCACCTGTAAATCAACACAGGCAGCCCCTCTCTCTCTTTCCTCTCATCGTCACATCTCTGAGACTCAGGTTGCCTCGAATCTCCCTCAAATGCAGCTGCTCTGCCTATGAATGGCTCCCTGTGCGCTCCTCTCTGCTGTTCTCCTGTTAGCTGGCCAGGGGCAACACCCAGTGCTAACGTGCCAGGGGAGGATTTCCAGAGCCTCAATAAGAGCTAATTAAACCAACCTCCACATCTGGGGGAGCAGTAACACTGGTAAACACTGGGCTGTGGCCTGCCCACAAAGCCAGGCCCTTGTTTCCACTTAATGATGATAGCCCTAAGTCTCTGCACTGCTGTCTGTTGCACTCACTTAGACTCATCACTGTGCTGTAGCTTAAGCCACACTTTTTGCCTTACAAATATTCCCTCACACTTATACACAGGGCAAAGAGTTAGAGCTTCTACAGGTTTAGTGCTGATTTAAGGGTGTAGACGACTGCTAAAACTCTGCTGTCTGAAACAAACAATATAAATATGTGTGTATGACAGCGGTTGATCTGGTCTAAATCACTGCATACAAATAAAGGGTTGCATTTGGACAACATCCAGTATAAATATGCCATGTGCAAATACACAGCTATGAAGCCAGGCTACAATTTTCAGTGGCATAGTCTGGACTAGAGGACTCCCTGCTGGTGATGGAGGGGATGAGAGCAAAGAAAAGTCTGTTCAGCGACAGCTTTACTTTGAACATACACAGGATCTGACAGTAAGAATGACTAAATAAAATGTTGGCAAGTAATTATAATATTAAAGAGGTATGGTTTATCTGAATGATGGGTGTTTTTGATTGTTCATGGATGTTACTGTTTTTTTCATCCATGTTCTGGATCTCATATGGAATGAAACAAAATCAGAGGCTTTAGTTAAAGATAGTTTTATGAGCAGTGTTACAAAACTGAGAGAGCATTGCTCGCCCACTTTATACTCTTCAGTTTCCTGAGGGATTTTCTTAATGATTATTACTAGTAATGACGCATGCTTGTTGGTAAAACAGAAAATCTTTGCCTGTGCATGCAGTCTTCAGGAAAGTAGCTATTATTCCAGAAAATCCTTTAGACAGTTATTGTTTGGAAAGAACTGAGGCTTGTTTTCCCTTAGAGAGATAAAAATCAGGCAAGATTGAAACCATTCAAGAAACTCAATATACAAAATACATTTGCTTGATGAGTCACAAAGAGTTTGAGACCATCTAAAAGCTATTTTTGTTTTGTCCTCCCTAAAAATCAAGACAGCTCACTGTGAAGCTTAACAGCTGGATCCAGAACATGTGCAATAGAACAGCACGAGAAAGACAACGGGGAATTTGTGGCCTCTGCCTATAACTCACAGCTTACAAAACTTAAAACTTACCCATCGTTGGAGCAGGTCATGAACTCTTCTTTAATCTTGGGATGCCAGCACCCAGAATTCAGCATAGCTGTGTGGCCCTGAAAAAGGCATAAAGTGAAAATAAACAAAATGCATACGTTTAACAAGCACTAAAATGACCCAGTCCTGTTGTTCCAGTCCAGTCACTTTATTTAATGCAGATCCAGCTTGCAATGTGGACACTGAGAGTTTCCTTTCCTTACAGCTGTTTTCAAACACGATATTTAGTGGCAAGCCATAGAAATAGTAGCTAGTAAGAGCCGTTGAAAACTTAAAAGGGGATGAAGACATATTTCGTAATCTTGCACACAAATAAAGAGCAAAGACAGCTGTTTTTCTTCATTTTGCCAAAACTGCTATGCAAAAAATCACCAGATAATTAATTCGAGGGTGTTATTATATTTTTGTGATGATAAATTTTCCTCCTGTGTATGGCAAATGTGAGGCCTTTATCCACATTCTTAATTTGATTATATTGTAACACTGAGTTTTGGCCTTCCTGGAAATAGGCATCACCTTACAACTGCACCAGTGAACTCTGAGACCATAAAGCCAGCTGTGTTACAGTTTAAAACAGTGAGCTCTTTGCTCTTTGTAACTTTTAGACATTTCCTCTGCTGGAGTAGTCCTGTGGAGAATTACTCATAACAAATAACTTCAAAGCGGGATAACCCAGAGAGAGGCCTCCCCGACTGCCAGGTCAGAGAGGAACAATTCAGTGTGCTGCAAAGGGGCTTCAGACATGACATACTGCTTTTTGACAGGATGCTCAAGAAAGCAGAGCTTGCATGAGCAGAAGTTGACCAAATGGCATTGGTATGTGTGGATGAGGCAGAGGGCCTGCCTGTTCACTGTCAAATACTTTTAACAACACACCACATTAATAACTGATTAAGAGTAATTGCCTACGACCTGCTGTTTTATGACTAAAAAGAATTACAAAATTGCTAAGTTGTTAAATTTTATGGTAAAATACACACTCACTATATGATCAGGAAAGTACAAATGGTCTGTGAATGCCCCCACTACTTCCCTGCTCTGTGCAGTAACATAAACCATTAGAAGAGCTTCACGATGAGGGTGAAAGAAGTGCTGCCTTTCTTAACAAATCTGATTCATTGTTCAAGAGTTTAGTACGGAAGCACAATGCATCACTGGAAAAAATGCTTTTTTTTTAAAGAATTCATAAGATTATTATCTCAGAATTAAGAGAAAACTTTTCATTTAAAGGAAAATAAATCTGCTGTTTTACTGGGATGTCCTGCAAGAAACTCTCACCTGCAGGGAGTAGAGTCTGTGGCTGCCCCTGGTAATTATCAGCCTTACCCTAAACAGTGCCATATGATTTCAAGTATGGGTAAGGTAACACTTCAAGCACCTAACTACTTGCTTGATGAACAGAAGAGAGCAAACACAAACCCATCTATATTACCTAAAGACACGTATCCTCAATTCTTTCTAAGCCCGAACCAAACCAGAACTGGATTAAACTAAACATGCAGGGCATGGCTTGTTTGCATGAAATCCAGTTCTCCAGCAAATGAGAGCATCTCTTGGGATTTTGAGGTTTCTCCTTAATTCAGAAAAACAGCAGATTTTTTTTATTTAATGAAACCTTTTCTCCGAATTCTGATGTAGATAAAAAAAAGGGAAATTTTTCTTCTAAACTGAAAGCATTAGGTTTCTAAGGTTTACAGCAACAACTTACCAAAGACTAAATAAAAAAACAACAGAATGATACCGATACCAAAGTAAGTACAGAGTATCTTAATGACAAACAGAGTAGAACCCATTCTGAAAACATAAAAACTGAAGACGATACTGGCAAGCCCAGTTTGTTATTATTGCAATGTCTTGTAGGCCGGAAAGGTTAAACAGTTAGGCAAAAAATTGGAGCTAGGAAGGAAACAATTTTTCTCTAGCTGATGGAAATTTATAAAACAATAATATCAATCATTCCTTACTTTCAGCTTCTCTTATGTGATAATTTGCTCATTTTCTGCCTTTTAATCAGATATTTTTATTCTAAACATCTATCACATATCCCTATATTTCTAACCTTGTATTCTTAATGCAGTACAGGCTTCAAGTTTCCACATCACAGGTCTGCAATGCACAATGAAGATCAAATCTCTCAGAGAAATAACAATGACTAAAATACATATTTGAGTATGGGGAGACAAAAGCCATATCATGTGATCCTACTGCATGCATATACATTGTACAGTGTAGGCCTGCATGTGACAAATCCCTCTGCACACAGTAGAGATGAGTTAGGACTAACTTTAACAACTTTGGCTTTACATCAGTGGTTGAGCAGGCGACCATATGCTAAAGCTCCAAATGCAGCAGCCCAAGTTAAATTCGACCCAAGGCCCTTTGCTGCGTCTTCCTCCCCCACTTTCCAGTCTCCTCTTCACTTAACTATCTAATAAAGGCTAGAAAAGCCTAAAAAATTAACATCTGCCACAGAGGCAGAGTAAAAGCAAGGACTTAATTATCACATGAGACACAGCTAATCGACTGGGACACCGTCCGCCGGCCCAAACGCATTTTCACTGAACCAAACTCTCCCATCAGCTCCAGATGTGACTGGGCAGGACAAGAATGTAGGACATCAAGGAAAACACTACTTGCATTCAATGGGCCTTCACTTCAAGTAATTCATATGGGTGGTATAAACCATGTCTAAATGCACTGCAGCAGGCACAGATGGTCACTGACCACCAATATGGCCTTTCTTAAACACAGTAAAATCCAAACATGGACACTCAATTAGTATCCTTCTTTGTAAATTCAGGTATATGCAAGAAATGAACCACTACGCTCCTGAAAGCATGTGTTCCTCTCTTCCTGAATGCCGCTGGCGGCTCGCACCGCACACACATCCTTATCCTCACATACAAAAACAGACCAACTACACATTGCTACCATTATGCACTGGCAGGGACTACCCACAGCATAGAAGAACAGATCATCCACTACATGTTTAGAATTAGCAGTGACTCCTGGGTAGGCAGCTGTTGCTATAGAAATGAAAACATGAATACCTGTAACATCGTCAGGAGTAATTCCAGATTACTGGATAGTTTTGGCTATCACTGGCTATCATTTTACTGTTAGACAATTTTAGCTGTTAGACAACTGCTGAAATCTGAGAATACTGTGACATCCCAAAAAGTTGGATTAGGTAGAAAACAAAGGCTGTTAGATGATCAGACACATTTTAAGCAATTTATCTTACTCGAAAGAGAAAATTAAGGGGGCGGTGAAATTATTCCAAACTGTTCATTGTAAACATCCACATTAGTGACCAGACTGAGGCTTGGATTATAGATGCTTGCAGGCGCACGGAAACCACAGATGAGAAGTTGTTTTTATTATGCTTTTTTTCCAGGTCTGGACTGTATATTGTAGTAGGACAAGTCAGTGCATTTACAACAAATTGGGGAGCACGTGGGTGTCTGCACAGAGCTTCACATTCACTGACTGATAACATTTTCATCAGTCGGACCAAAGCAGATGTGGAAACTGTAACAAATGCGTAACTTTTTGGTTCAACTTTGTGTAACATACTTGTTGCTGATTTGTGCACACATGGTTTTCGACTGCAGTGAGTGATTATTACTGACATTTCTGGTAAACTCACTTGTTTTTGGCTTCTTTACAACCTGCCTGATCCTCTGAGTGCTCATGCTTTTTGCTCCATTGGGCCTTATGTTGCTAGGTCTAACCAACTACTTTGATGTAATATTTGCAAAATTACGAAAATGGAGACCTAAGTTGTAGAAACTGACAGCCAGCACTTTGGCATACCTTTGTGTTAGCCATATCCACAATGTACTGGTCTCCTTTCACACACTCCATGACACTGAAGCCATCCCGGTCCAACACCTTGGCCTGGGCATTGCCAGAAACCACCAGGATGACATCACCAGTGATGCTGTACTGCAGGGACTTGATCTGATGGCTGAGAGGTCAAACAAACACACAACAGAACAAAGTTTGCATTTCTGTGGAGGTGATATATTTTAATATGCAAGCCATTTACAAGCTCTGATTGTAAGACTGCTTCAACAAAACAGTTATATAAGAAGCTTTCAATCCTTCACTTTTTTCAGGCAAAGATAAACACCAGATACGTGTAGCTGTAAGAACAAAACATCTCAACATCTGATGTACACCTGATAATTTGTACGATTGATCTACAACAATAAACAGAGACACCAAACCATAACAGCAGCATAATAACTGAAAAATGGAAAGAAGAAGAACATCACACACACATGCACACACCAAACACATCAAGAAACAAACTAAAAATAAACACCAGCTGTCTACAAACATATATCACAAGCAAAATATTAATGTGCACAGTATGTATAATGGTTTGGAGATGGGCAAAGAAGTCACGTATAATATGTGTATAGGTTCTGAAAACAAATTTCCATTAGGACAATAACACCTTATCTATTGGTGTAGTTAAAAAAAGCAACCTTCATGTTCATGTAGCGCTTTATATATAATGTTTACAGTATGACTAAGTGTGTATCTATGAAACATGCCATAACATTCAACGCACAGCATCACATGCAAGCACAAGAGAGAACTACCTAGGCCACCAGCGTGAAAGTAGCATTTCATGTCAATATCAAATAGTATTAACACAAAAGTGGGGTAAATGGGACAAAAACACTGGTGTACACAGAGCAAAAACGTCCACTAATAAGAAATACATGTTTTTTTGTTTTTTTTAATTTAGGGCAGGGGGGTTGGCACTGCAAGATACATGCACAAATGCTTATTAGTCTGGAACCTCTCAGTTCTGTTTGGATTTTCAAGGAGTATTATCAAAAGTTGAACCCTAAGGATAGACCTACAACCAATCAGCGCAAAGAAAAGCATGAGGTAGGAGTGAGCAATGGAAAAATGTAAACATACTACAGCGTTCATTGAACATAACCCCACCCCATTTTAGATAAGCACTGCTGATTGGCCAAGCAAGGGCAAGACCAGGTGGAAATCTGTTTGAACGGGCGATCGGCCAGATGCTTTCTGCCAGAGCAAATGAAACATGAGCTCTCAGATTCATCTGGTTCCCAGGCTAAGGAAGCGTCAACAACTTTCTATATGAAGCCCAGCTTGTTAGTAAACCAAACAGGCTCCTGTATCAAACTGTAATCAAATTAAATGTAGCGTTGATAAGGGGAAACCTGCTCCAGCTCAGCCCACTGATTCCCAAAAACAAAAAAGAATTTGATCTTTGATGATGGCTTCAGTTAAACACAGGATAAACACACACGCAAACACACAAACAGACACATATCTTAACCATCTGCTTTTGAAAGGCTCATTTTGCATGGAAAGAGAGGACGTCGCAGAGTTAACGTGAGGTTCAGCAAAGCTCAAGAAATGTGTGTGTTTGTGAAAGTGTGTGTACTCCGGCAGTCAGTGTAATGGATGTTTACATGAAATTAATTAAACACATGTTAAGGAACTGTGCTGATGTTCTCCGTACCACTCGCAGGGCTGCAGGGATCTGAAGGCCTGCAGAGACTGGTCCATCCCAGCAAAATCCCAGAATCGAACATCGTAATCATATCCACCAGTTACCAGACGGGCTCCAGAGGGGTCTAAGCCAAGAGCTGACACCTGAAGAAACAGTTAACTTCTTTAAAACCAAAAGAAAATTTATAAGCCCATACAACTCAGACATCAAGCAGCTGTTGAAGACTGCTTATGATGTTAGAAGTATTTGACAATACAGTCATGTTGGGTTTGTTAAAGGCAGCAAAAATAAATAAAACCCAAATATTTAAAGTTTGTTCTTGTATGAACAATCAATTATTTGAAATTAAACTGTTTAAGAACTGCAATAAGCACTAGCTCTGGATACCAGACTGAAGAAAAAAAAAATCCTCCCTTTTCTCACAGTTAGAAAAGTAACACAGGCTCGCAGCTGCTCTTTTGGCTAAATTCACTGAAAGTCCAATAAGTGACCTCCAAAACCAGATGTTTTAGTGTGTGCATAGCATAAACAAGAATTACACTGTTTACAAGCTTATGATAAAAATAGAATTTTATTCAATGCCAGCTGAAAATAGAGTCTTCACCAGCTCTAATTACTGAGTGGCAACAGTTCTAATGGGTGTTAGAAAGCCTTACCGTTTTGGTGCCATGCTGCAGGGTGATCTCATGAGTGTCTGGAATCTTTTTCACAGGATTCTGGGGCAGGAAGGAAAAAATAAA
>VVAS01047525.1:0-11936 GCA_015103295.1 Ptychochromis oligacanthus
ATTGCCGCCACCCTGAAAAACATGAGTAGTTTTCAAATCTGAATTTCCAACTTGGGATGGTTACCTTTGCACACACATACTTGTTAATACTGCAAGCCTTTTTTGTTGTTTTAATTTAGATGATCATGGCTCATAGCTCATTAAAATCAGAAATCCAGTATGTCAAATTATGAGAATGTTTCATTTTGAGTTTGAGTAAATTAATATTCAAACAATATAAATATCATGTATCTCACGGTCTAGTTCAGAAGACTGCTGACTTGACAGCTGTCCAGATAACGTTCACCGACACCCTCCACAAGGAGGATAAGCTGAAAAGGCAGGCTGTTTGTACAGTGCTGCTAATGGAAAGTTGATTGGAAATGGAAAGTATGGCAGGAGAAGGTGTACAAGCAACAGGGATGAGCACTGAGGATTCTCAAGAAAGGTGAATTCAAGAACTTCTGAGAGCTTCACAAGGAGTGGAGTGAGTCTGGTGTCAGTGCATCAAGAGCTTCCACACACAGAAGTCTTCAGAAAAGGGGGCTACAACTGTTGCATTCCTAATGTTAAGCCACTCCTGAACCAGAGATAACATCAGAGGCATCTTACCTGGGCTAAGTAGAAAAAGAACGGGATTGTTGCTCAGTAGTCCAAAGTCTTTTCAGATGAAAGAAAATTTTGCATTTCATTTGTAAATCAAGGTCCTAGAGTCTGGAGGAAGAGCGGAGAGGGGTAGTATTCAATGTGTTTGAAGTCCAGTGTGAAGTTTCCCTGCTCTGTAATGATGTGAGGTGCCATGTCATCTGGTGCTGTTGATTGTGGTCCTAGCCTGGGATTTTAGACTACTTCTTGCTTCCATCTGCTGACTTGCTTTACAGAAATGCTGATTTCCTTTTCCAGCAGGACTTAGCACCTGCCCATAGAGCCAAAACTACTACCAAATGTTTCTGTGATTGATTGGCCAGCCAATTCACCTGACCTGAATCCCATAGAGAATCTATGAGGTATTGTCAGGAGGAAGATGAAACACCTGACCAACAAATACAGACAAGCTAAAGGCTGCTTTCAAAGCAACCTGAGCTTCACAATTTTACCTCCATGTCACGCCCTGTTAATGCAGTAATTCGTAGTAAAGGAGCCCCAACCAAGTATTGAGTGTATAAATGAACATGCTTTTCAGAAGCTGGACAGTTCTGTAAATCCTTTTTTGATTAATCTTAATATTAAATGTTCTAATAATCTGAGATACTGGATTTCTGATTTTCATGAGCTATAAGCCATAACCATCTAAGTTAAAACAAAAAAGGTTTGAAATATTTCATGTAATGAATATAGAATACATGAAAGTTTACCTTTATATATTAAATTACAAAAAATAACTTTTTCATGGTATTATAATTTTTAAAGAAACACTACTATTGTGTATAATTACTAACAGTCCATCTTAAAGTGCTTCAAGAATATATTTATCTAAATCAGGAAGGTGTCTTTCCACATGTGTCTTTCAGCCTTCTTTCAGCATCAAATTAACAGAGTGAGGCCTACAAGGCAATTCAGGCAGACAGCTCAAAATTACTTTGCCACACATGGCATTGTCAGCTCTCAACTCATATCCAGTCTGTTTTGAACTGTCTGTCACTCAGCAGTGCTGCTGCTATTATGCTGACTACAAGCACTACTGCATCATCACAACTGCTATACATACAGTACTTTTCAATCAACCCAGCAGCATGCACATATGGGCTCTGACTAAGCACTAGTTTTCCCTCAGAAACTAGGGAAACCATGTTGTTAACTCAGAATGTCTAATAAGTTTGAATGCTGTGTTTTCATTAATGCTTTTTCACGATAATGATGAGCTCTGAAGAAGCCATAGTGCTTATAGTCACCATTACAGCAGCAGCATCATAAAGTAAAAGAGAATAATTAAGTTCTTTTTTTAAGTGCATGTTCCTGCTCACTTTTACTTTTGACCATTAAAGAGTCATACTGACCCAATCAAAATTATACTTCTAACCTAAGACATGACCATTGAACTATTCATAAGTTAGGCTATACATTTTGTTTAGGACCAACAGGTTCTGCATCTACTTTCATTTAACACAAACCAATAGGTCAGTTATCTGTGGTCACATCAGTTATCTGTTGTGATGTCAGAACTGTGGTCTCTAATTTCAGCAGGCCTCACCAGAATAAGAGTCAAATTAGAATGATTGGAAGGTTTGGTAATGCACAACCAAGGCTCATGTGGAAAGCGTGGGGAGTAGATGTCAGTGGATATTTATTCTGTAAACAGCAGAAGTCAGTACAGAGTAACAAAAGGGCGATTTAGACATTCCACGGAGAACTCTATGATCACACCAAAACTCTGTGTTTGTGGACTGTGAGTAACTATTTCAAAGGGAATTGAACATGATTTATTGAGATACAGAATTTGATTAACAAGCTATTTGGCGATTAGACTCCAATGAACCATCATAAGAATGGAGTCCCAGGACCCCTCGGAGTCTAGACGATGGTCATGATGAAGATAAAGATGGAGGCTTGGATGGGGTTCTGACTGACCAGGGTGAGGCGGAGATGGGGAGGAGGTAGGCTACACGAATGAAAGTCGGAATGACAGAAGAGCACACAGATTTAAAGCACACAGAACAGAGGCTGATTGGCTCACTAAAAGCAGGCAAGAAAATGATTGGACTAGAGTAATAATGTCAGTATTGAGTTTGACAGCATAGGAAAGAGGAAGTGAAGAATAGACTAGCAACGTTAACACCCAGGAAAGCAGGCAGATGAGTGATTACAGGTCTTCCTTATTGAACTTACGCATAAGCTTCATTTAAACTGTGAACCAGATCTAACAGCACATCAAAATCTGTACTTTACTACACAACAGATGTTTCGTAAAACCAGGTTTCTGAAACCAGAATAAGATGTGAGTGCACATGTAAACACAGTCTTACATGTTTCAAATTCTGCCTTTCTTTTTCTGCATCAACATGTCTGTGAACAATGACTGTGAACAGTGTCTTTAACCGACAACCTACCTGCAGCAGTATATTAACCTGACTTCACAAGACACATGAAAACTAGTTAAGTAACATGAAATATCTGTTATGCTTTGTAGATGGTAAAACTCAACTCCAAGTGATAGCAGTATGAATGAAAATTGCAACTCTATTTGCATTCTATTAGATTATCATATTTACCTATGTTGTAATTTTTTAAATGAAAACTAAGTTGTAGGGAGAGGAATAAAAAGGCTTAAGAACAAAAAGATGGTGGATAAAAAACACTACCTTCCATCTATGTGATTGATGGAGTTGAAAAAAAAAAATCCAGTTACCACATTAATCTTAACATATGTACTGATGTATGCAGTTACATTTCTCCATATAAGGTCAAGGATTGATGAAAGCACTCATGATAAGAGGAGAAAAATGTGAAAAACTAACTTTTGTGAGTGTGGCTTGTTTTGCTGCTTCTCCAATAACTGATAAAGACATGAACACCAGAATGGTCACCACTTCCGGTTTCCTTATAAGGAAGCCAGAAGTTATAAGGTGACCGTTATGAGCGCTAAACTGTTACAAGCACATGTGACCTTGATGTCCATGTCCTAAAAACTTATTGGAAAAGTTGGATAAAGCACTCTTGTACTGTTTGCTGAATGTATGCGTGCATTCCCTCCACAGGGTGAACCAGAACCCTTTGAGGAGACCAACGTGGATCGTCTGATGAGCTCTCTGGGTTACGGAGGTGGATCTACTGGAACTGGGAACGGCAGCCTGGGAGTGAAAGCTCATCGTGGCTCAGACTCCTCCACACTCAGCTCGCAGCCATCCATTGACGAGGTCCGCACACAGATGCATATGTTGCTAGGCAACGCTTTTAGCCTGGCGCCTCCAGACCATGACCCTCCTTCTCCTCCAACCAAGTAAGTTTTTATTTTTCACTGACAACTTATTTTTGTATAACATCTGCATAATTTACAGTACTGTGTAGGAAAGAAAAGAGAGAGGTCCCCTGATACACAGTTTGAAAGTGCATACATCCCACTCCCGAGCTGTTTCTCAAAAATCAGAGCAGAGTACACTGGAGCAAGACTGGAAAACTAAAGAGAGAGTAGGTGTTTATGCACTGACTCAACTTTTTATTTTTTTTCCCCCTCTCTCACTAGCAGCCATCACCATCATCATCACCATGCTCACAGCGCCTACAACCCCTCCAACACCAGCCACTACAGTGACGGGGTGACCAGTGCCCCTGGGACCATGAACCATCCCTGTGGAGGAAGGCAGAGAAGCATAGGCTACGAGGACATGCACCAGTGTAGCCTGCCCAAACCAGTAAGCATTAGGAGGAAGATTAAGGCTTGGAAAAAATACAATCAAAAGCTGTTCAGTCACTTCACTGCCACCCATCTGTTTTTAATAGGTTCTGTATAGAAAGTAGTTAGAATAAAAAAAATAAATAAAAAATCCAACACATTTATAGAAGTGTCTACAGAAAGAATTGGAATGCAGGTCTGCTTATAATATGATGCAATGGGTTTTAAATAAATATTAATTTCAGAAACTTTATGTGCACTTTATATGATAATTCCTACTCCCACTATTATGGCATAAGACAGCAGCTCTGTCTGATGCTCTCATGCAGCTCAAACTAATCTCACACCAAATATGACTTTTTCCCACATACAGGATAAAGTCTCTGAACATTTCAGCCCTTATGTGGTAGTTAACTTGACCTTTCATGTATGCTGACTTTAATTGGAGGAGTTAAGGTTGTGTTCAAACTTCAAACTGTAGAGGCTCTCCCCTGAGTTTATCAATTACCTGCAACATCAAACAGCAGCAGAATCTATATGAGCATCTCTGAAGCAAAAAGAGTTGAGCACATTCACACACATGGCACAATAGCAGTAAAAACTGGTGGACCAGATCTCATAGCAAATCAAAATATGTACTTTTGTCCAACTCAGACAGGTGAGCCGTCACACACAGTTTATCACAGTCCCTGGATTGATTCCTTAGCTCTTTGACAGCTATCAGTATATTTTACTTTTAGCAAGAGTCAGATTCCTGGAAAGTCAGAAAGTGTATTATTATGAGTTTTTCAATTTTTCTGCTTAAATTTGAAGGCTTACACTATTTGGAGTATTGATTTCTATATCATAATTGTTGGTAGGGATGCTTCCTATAGCCGTATATAATAGATTCATGACTTCTCTAATAATTAAACTTACCACCAAAATATGACCACAGGGAGCCTAGTAACTTGCCGCAATAAAAAGATTTTGGCTCATCATTAATGAATAATTTGGACTATTATGGTGTTGTGGGACCTCAGGCTTCAGGAAGGTGAAAATTTTCCTTCTCAAATACACAGTAGTACCTTTCCTCCTAGGCTATTAAAGTGGTCAGTTCATCAGAGTTACTTAAAGTGACTATTTCCTCAATAACATCTGGTTATACAGTAGGCATATCAGGCCTAATGTGTGTTAGTAATGTCAAGACTGCACTGTGAAAATGAGCCAAAACATTTAATTTGCAGGATGAAAAACCAAAATGAATAGTTGAAAGCCACTAATGAATGGAAAAAAAAAATGTCTGCACATCAGCACACAAAAGACACTAAAACAAAAAAATTGCAGATGTGGGTAATGATTGCATTACAGAGATGATGATGACACCTTACACAGTCACTCCATCCAGTGTTTTGTCTGCAATAAATATCAAAGTAGTTAAAGTATGAAAAAAGAAACTCTGCATTATGGGTTCAGAATGTTAAAATAATTGATCTTATTGTGCTAGCAAATAGATAAGTCCCCAGTTAGCTTTTTAAGGTCATGCATATTTAGTAAATATTTGCTCATGTGGGGCAGTTATCTATAGACATGCAAGTCACGTTGTATTTTCTGCCAAATTACAACACAACTAAATGTTTGCACCAAGACATGGAAACAGAAAATTTGGACATTCAAATTGCTGTTACTGCTGTCAGTGTGTGCTGCCAGCAGAGAACCTTGAGAAAGATTAAAGAAAATGAGGGCTGAACACCTACCAACAAATAAAGTTGCTACTTGAATCTGTATGTGTGTTTGATCTTTCTTTTCTGCTCTGATCAGAGTTTCCTTGCCGTGTTTATCTGAATTTTTTCACTTTGCATTAAGGTTTTATTGTGTTTATACTGAGCCGAGCTGCTCAGCGAATAGATCTCTAAATTCCATTTGTGTCTTCTGCAGGGTTTCCGGTTCACCCAGCTTCCTGATATGGGCATCGGTTCTCCACCTCCACTGATCCCCTCAAGACCAGGACCACCTCCTGCAACCTCACTACGACGGTACAACACACATTTATTTAATATAGTCGAACACTCAAAGGCATTGCATTTAATATATGGAGAGAAAAATTTTTTTTAAAGCCCAAATTAAAAAATAAATAAAAATAAAAGCAAGAATGTCATACAGAATAAAATAAATATTGAAACTGGAGTAGAAAAAACATCTACAGTGTTGAACATGTGGCCCATAAATATATTTAGACATCAAACTTCAAGGAAGTGTTCACATATGGCATTTAAAAGTACTCCGGGAGGAGTCCTCAGCCAGTCACATGGCAGCACTGGGGCTAATCACTGGATCAGACAGATAGTGGAGAGTACACAGGAGAATACATAAAATGCATCAGAATATTAATCAGCATCATTTGAAGAGATTGCCCTCCACATCCACCCTCTGTCTGTGGGACTCACTTCTCTCTCTTAGGCCCATATGTTAGTCTGCATCATTTGAACTGAGCGTCTTCTTCATCTGAATGCTGCTGCTGTGTGCGCTGTGTTGCTGGGCACTTTAGCAATGCAGAGAGTGATTGACTCTGGGCTCTGTTGGTTTTCAGTGAGGGGTGTGCTCGCCATCTAGTGGGTAAAATGAGTAGTTAACATTTGTAGGGAAAAAAGGTGCTGCAGAGTGACAGGAACAAATTCAGCGTTCTGCAAGAAAATGGGAAAAAAAAAGAACGTAATTGACCATCAATCTAATAATAAAAAGATATTCAGGATTTTTTTTAAAATATAATTTTCTGTTTGACAGAGACAGCTTTTATAGTTGGAATTCTCTAATTACTGCTAATTAAATTTTCAGACATAGCCATGGGTGTGTGACCATTATTCTTGCTTATTAAAACCAGAAACAGTCATATTATGGTGGTTAATCAGTCAGCTCGCAACACATCAGCTCCACTGTGCCCCCAGGGAGGGAGAGTACAGCATGTTAATCCCTCTTTGCTATGCACTGTGAGGCATTAATGCGCACAGTGCATCGTGATCCTGAGATGTACCAGCGACATCATCTGTCCTCCGGTCCTTTACTTTAGTTAACATGCACAGTAACAAGCGTCTCTACAATGCAGAGGATGGTGCTTCAGTGCAGAAGAGGTGGAGAAAGAATATCATCTACACAGGAGCCGTAACAAGGCTCAGGATGAAAGGATAGATTTTTTTTCAACAGTGAGGTCATGCATCCCTCACTGCAAGGACCCGAAATGCCCTGAAAATTCAGCCAGACGTTAAAAAGCAAGTCTGTATAGACAAGAAATCTGTATACTACATGTGAAAATGGACCCAAGTGCATAGATTTATAGTACTGGTTTTTCTATCAGCATAATGGATCATTTTAATGAACTGGAAAGAATTTAAACCAGACTGAAGAATTAGCACAAGGACTTTCTGAAGTTGCTATCAATGGTACCATCTGATGTAATTCTTCAAGATGAAAAGAGGCCTGATGGGCTTGATAGACCATGGGACTTTATTGATTATTGCCTTCAAGTTTTCTAGAGATTTATTTTGTAATTACCTCTATCTTTGTTATATTTTGTATGCACTGTAACTGTCTTTTTTTCCAAGTCTTAATTTTTTTTTAATTATTAGAATTTTTCACATTGTATTTAGGTCATCTGTTTAACATTCTGTATGTTTTTTAAGTGTAGTTGCAAACCATTTCTACAAAAAAGACAATTTTTCCTTATCTTTGTTGGCCTGAAAGTAAGGATATTGAAATAAAGTTTAAACATAATAGAATGAGCTTAGGTAAACTATATGGTGTTAAGTATTAAGTAGAGTAATTACAGCCAAATATCACTTAGCAAATTTAAAAATAGATGTTATTATATTAAAACAGCACAGATTTTACCTTTAGTGTGATTAATACAAATGAAATTCATTCAGACAATGTCTGTTTGAAATATAGACTGTATATAAAAGAGGGACATAGCCACCATGAGATCACCCATTTGTTTAGGGCTCTGCATTTTGAAGCCTCAGTGTTAGTGTTAGTAGCTTTTTTTTTTTTTTTTGCTTTTTCTTTGAGCCAGATGTTTTCATATTTAGATAAAGGGACGGTTATCAGCTAAAGCGTTTAATCTGGGCAAAGATGTACATCTGCTAATTAATGCTAATTAGTATTAGTATTAGTAATTGGATAGTCTGTACCTCACAGCAAGCCATATTGTATCAGTGAATAATTTGTCATACTGCAGTGTTGTATTTCAATACTCAGTTTTATGCAGTAAGTTTTTTTAAAAGCCTTTTGTGTCACTTCATTGCTTTAATTGATTCAACCTAAGCATTTATCCCATGTACACAAAAAAGATAAAGTTGTTATTTTTCCAGGTGTCTGCCATTTTTTTTGTTCCACCAATAAAACAAAATATATTTTCATTATTTAAATTAAAGCTGTCCCTCCTCTCCTCTCCATCAACAGTTCCACCCCTGATGTTAGTCTGAAGCCTCGGGTGTCAGAGGCCTCAGACCTGCAGGCTCAGCAGCACAATGGTGCCCCCTACCTGCCACTCTCCAGGACCCCCTTCCCTGCTGTCACTGTCGACCAGTCAATCAGCACCTACTCAGGTAGGATGCAGTGATGGGATGCTCAAATTCAAATGATGGGTTAGTGGCATTCAGACTCAATATATTTACATCTCGCAGGAAACCCGATAACAGCAGTCTACGCTATATCAGCCAACCGCCCGGGTTACTCAGACTACTTTGTCATGTCACCACCCTCCTCGTACCGGAGCCCGTCCTGGATGTCTTACCCACCCGAACCAGAAGACCTGCCACGGCAATGGAACGACGCACCTGTGAGACACTTTTCTCCTCTATAATAATGTTGTTAAATACACAACGAGCTGCAAACAGTTTGTGGAAAGTTCCAGTGTGTGTGAAGCACTTCCTCCACTTCTCCCTGCAGAACTCACGTCACCTCGAGACCATCTGCTGAAGTCGTCCACCTGTGACACTGAGTGGAAACGGTCAGCAGTTTGGTGGGTCAGCACTTCTCTTCACTGCAATCTTATGTTGTTGTGGTTTTTTAAGGAACTTTGTTTAACCTCTTATTTTGATTCTTGCTGATTTTAGTTTATCACACAAGTGAAATTTTATTTATATTTGTACCTATATTTCTATTTTAGATAGTAAATGTTGGTACCTGTAGTGAAAATACATTATTCTGGACTATTTTGTTGATATCTTAAAGGTAAAAAAGTAAACACAAGGGCATAATTGTGTTAATATGGATTTGCTTAGTGTCCTCTCACTTTAGACCTCATACTTTATAAGAATGAAGAAGAATTATATGTATTTAAACATATTTACTTTTGGACACAGGACATAACCAATTCTAACAACTTGATTTGTGTACCAGATGTCGCCGTGTTGCATTTACAGTGTAAATGTGGACTGTGTAAAATTAAATCCCAAATGACAAACATATTTCAGCTGTGGCTCAGCAATAGAGCAAATCTGACCTTCGTTGGTTTGAACCCTGGCTTCCCTGGACTGTGTGTTGAAGTGTTCTTGGGCAATATATTAAACCCATAATTGCCCCTGATGCACCTATTGGTGTGTTAGTGTGTGTGATAGACAAAGCACTTAAAGTGCATAGAATGAATGTCAGTGGGGTGTGTTGTGTAAAAGAGATTTGAGTAGTCCAGTAAGACAAGAAAAGCTCTATATAAATATCCGTCCATTTACCAGATATATAAAAAGTAATGATCTCTAAAAGCATGAATCTTTCAAAATACTGTTTTAAAAATGCTTTCCTTTGTTCACGGTAGTTTTCCTAGCCTAACAGCCTTGGGCAGGTTATTCCACCTAGACCGCAAAACCATTATCTGCTTTGGAGTTCAGATTGCAGACCAGCCTGCAGGTGAAAGGCTGACAGGATCAAATGTTTGCAGTAGTGCTCAGAAAGCAATGCAGTGCTGTACCTGGACTGATACATTTTAAAATCTTTTGAAATTTTTCAGGGTAGACCATTTGAAGCTGATGTGGTTATAGTTGGACTGTATTTGTTGTGCCACTCAGATCAAAATATAGAGAAATAATTAGCAAATGTTTAAAAATTAAATGATAAATGGCTACTGAATGATCCAGAAATTGAGCATTGTGTTAGTTCTGCGACCCCCCGAGTCAAGCTCAGTTAATAATCCTGGTCAGCTGATCTCATTTCCAACCAACATCAGCTGAATGCCCAGCTGACTCCATTCTTATTGGCCAGTCTCATATTGAGTGTGATATTTAAGTTGCTTCAGACTGGATAAAGTTGCTGCTGCTACCACTGCAAGCTGCTTTGCAGTCCACCTCCAGGTACTGTAATTCATACTAGTCAGAGTGTTTATAACTTCTGTTCCATGAGGGGGTCCTGCTGCTTATGCATGTGGAAGGCCGGGTATATCCCAGAACCGAGCCCTACTCCCAAATAGAAATGATTAGAGATGGAATAATAATCCTGTTTTTACTAAACTGCTCCTTATAGAATGCAAGTCTTTAAAAAATTAGGATCTAAGATCTTACTGATTATGATAACCTTTCCAATTGAGCAGGGAATTGAAAAGCCTGTAGCTGTAATTATGTGATTTGAAACATCATTAAGCAGCAGTCACACCATAAAGTGAAACAGATGAATGCGCTAGTGGAGTGATGTAGTGGTTATAGTCACAAGGCTAGTTGGTGTCGCAATTATCTCTCTACTGTTCTGGGTGGTGCAGAGGTTAGCTTCTGCTTCAGTGTGTCACCTCTGTCTGTTCTTTGGTAGCAGGTATGACATATGTGGCCATTGTTCTTTTTCTCCAGGCATCCCCTCGGATGGGCAGAGGACCTCCTTCTCACTCAAAACTCTTTGGAGCTTCATTGCCCCTCCTTGGCTTCAGCACGGACTTCCTCCGTGATTCATTCATCACCAGTGGACCCCCCCCCTCTGCCCTCACCTTTTCCCACAGCTCCCTGTCTATCCTCTGCTGCCCTCCATCTGTCCTGCGTCAACCCACTTCATCTGCAGCTCAAAGCGTTTCTCATCCTCCAGAGCTCCTCTGCCCCATAATCCCCTTCGCCTCCTCTTCAATCTTCTTACCAATGAAAAGCTCAGCCATAATTCTCTCTGTATTCTGAGCCCCTGGCCTCACAGGCCTGTGCTGGCCCCTATGGGCTCGTAGTCACTATCTCTATGTAGACTGCCTCTTCTGTGGTGACCACCACTGTATAGCCAGAGGCTCCTCACACTGCTGAGCTGAGCTGCTGTGCTATGCCTCCCTGCCTAACAAGTCTAACGAGTGCAGTGTGGATGAACAGGGTGAGTACAGTACAGTGCAACAAATTCTGTGGCCAGCAATCATCGTACAGTAACTGCCATCTGCCCAGCACACGATGGCACACAGCGCTGCGTTACCAGTATGGTAGCGCCCCAGCCGTTGCCAGTAGTCTACTCCTCTTCTGAACTGGACTGGACTAGACCATCCTGGACTTGCCCCTAAAGTCCACCATAAAGCCAGGAAAGCTGGACTGACTTAAAACTGTGCTTTTTTTTTTGATCAATCCAAATTCCTATGTAAAAATTCAAGAGCTGGTTAATATGTGTATTTTAAACTTGAGTGAAAAAAAAATCTGAGAAAAAGGAA
>VVAS01047544.1:0-10603 GCA_015103295.1 Ptychochromis oligacanthus
CATTTATTTATTTATAAATTGAGGATACCTTCCCCCCTTTTTTTTTTTTTTTTTAACCTAAAAACAGAAACCGTGCCACAGCGAGAGACTGCTTTGCTGAAAATGTAAATTTGATCTGACTGTCTTTCTTCTTGGGATTTTCTATGCTTGTGTTCTTTCTGCCATCTTGCTACCTGTGTGGTCACACCACCACCACCACCACCACCACCACCACCACCCCCCCTTCTTCTGTGGCAAACTCCCACAACCCTAAAAGCCACCGACAGCACATATTGCCTTATGTTGCCTCATATTTTAAGTGTCTGAATCGGAATTTCATTTGAACAATTCCATTCTGATAAATCCCTTTAAAAGTCGCTCCGCCTCACAAGGTTGAACCCTTTATTTATTTATTTTTGGTTATTTTATTTGGGGAGATTGCAGGGGCTCTGTCTGACATGCTCAGCTGTGCCTGTAAATATAAGCATTTCATTATAGACTGCACTGAAGCATGCTGGGCTCGCCGCACATCCACATGCTGGTCTAGAAGGGAGGGGGATTAGGAGGAGGGCATGGAGCAGGGGCTGAGGTGGAAGAACACACACTTAATCTAATGCCAAAGCCCCCAGTTTCTATAATTTTTTTGTCCCAGTGGACTCATGTACACACTCGCAAGCACACATATATGTGCACACGCGCGCTTCTGCTGAAGCACAAAACACGGAAACCAGTTGCTGCTCAGTAGAAATAATAGCCTTGTGCTGGGCAGGGAGGTGATTGGGTTGCATGGGAAGAAGTCAGATGTACAGTGCATTTATTATGCTTAAGCATTTTAATTTGAGAGGAAAAAAAAATGCCATTTCACACTGTCTGCTTTAATAAATAGGGCTTTTCCACCCCCTGCAATTTCACAGTTTTGCCTCCAAGCCCACCCAATCCCCACTTTGCCCATGCCACTGCAGATCCAGGAAATATTTTTCTATCCTCTCCCACAGCCTTCATAAACGCAAGATTTTTTCCCGTTAAAATCTTGAATTGATTTCAGGTGTCTTGTGGCTTAATTTACATTACATTTGTCTCCTTTCAGTTTCTTGCCTTAGGTACCCATTTTGGGAAGGTTTTCCTGCTGGACGTCCAAGGAAATGTTACTCAGAAGTTTGATATTGTGAGTACATTACAATGCTCTGGGTTACGTTGATTAATTATTTGCATGTAATATACTTTTTAGTCTGTTAGAGGGTTCATTGCTCTGTTATCTTAAGAACTGCATTATAGTTTTGTCCTGACATTTTGTCATTTTGACAGTCATGGTCCCCAGAGGAAGAACTGTAATAACTCTGGTAGTTCCTTAACTTTAAACCTTCATCCTGTGCCGCCATCAATTAGAAGTGTAAAATTACTTTGACATGTAACCAAATACCTCCAAGAATAATGTCACTGTCATCTAATTTAGTTTGCAATGAATTATGCTTATATTTCACAGTTACATAGTAACAACGAAAGTAATTAAAATAACCAGTGAAACACATAATAAGCACATCAGATGAGGAAGAGAGTCAAAAAACAAAACAACCAAGCATTCCTAAAGACTGTATATTAAAGATGGACAAACTTGCCTTGACGTCACCCTTCGGTTGGTGAAGTCTTATTTTTGAAACCTCGAACTGTGCATTTTGGCTGTCGCCATCTTATGCATGATATACTCTATAGTACTGCATTAAATCTACAGCTTAGCCTACACCGTAGCCTGACCTGCACCTTCTCAAAAATGTGACTACAAGTCGCAGTGATGCAGACCTCAACATCTGTGATTGGTCTGTTTGGTAGTAATGTGCAGTGTAAACACAGTATATTGATTAGCACAAGGATAATACCTCTGTGAAACAAAAGGCTGTAGTTGCATCTAGCTTGCTCATTATGCTAATAAAATAGCTGCGAATGTAGACAGATTGGCGTTTTTCCTCATATTTATAGCTCTAACAGTGTGTGCATAGACTCAGAGTCAGTTCTGAAGTCTCCATTCCGTCTTGCATTTCCTTAAAGTAGCTGCTGTTCAAGATTTACTAGCTCCAAATCCAACATGATCAGCTTGTGATTGAAGGCAAACCAACACATCGACCACTACAGGGTGGATTCAGTGCAGCACTATAAATTTAGCTTTTTGAATCTGAAACATGTAAGAAGCATACAGTAGTGGCTTGTTAATCACAAGATTTTGTATTAAATAAGACTTGAAACTGCCAAATGAGACCATAAACTCATCAAGAAAGTGTTTACTGAGGTCTTGATTAAGGAAGCTGAGGGCTGTTTTCCCATAAACTTCTATACAACCAGACACGTTTTTTTTGCAACCAGAAGAGTTGCCACCTGTTTTAGGCATTATTTTTAGGAGGTCTCATGTCTGCAAACGTGTGTTTTGTCAAACAAATGAAGCAGAAGGCCTCAGACATAACACGCGTTAGTCAGACAGACAGTACTGTGGTCAAGACTGATACTGCTGTTAAGTTATTAAACGTCTAAGTGGAGTCTGTATTGAATCATAATTTCTTATTAAGGCTAAACACTGAGTCTAAAAATGCTAGAATTGTCTGATCAAATACCCAAAACAGATAAATTGTAACTGTAAAAATGCAAACCTCCCCCTGGTTGATGAAACTTTTATATTCCTGGAAAAAGACCTCAGAGTTGACAGTGTTAACTCGGGCCCTGCAGACAAAATAATACAGTGTAGATCCCTCATGGAAGCAAAAGATATTTTGGGGGTTTTACATAGCACCCTGAAGGAAGATTTCACACCCAGAAATGAGCTTGCCTCTCTGATTTACTCCCACTATTTTACTACCTTACTTCCACTGATCTGGAGGGAATGAACTCTGAACAATAATTTAATTTGCAAGTCAAAAAACTCAGTAATCAGGGCTGATTTGGTAGGCATGGAGGAGCAGTTTTACATTACTGTACCTGTACTCGTGCTTCCAGATGTAGTGTTCCCGCTGAGCATGTTGATTCAAGTGCTACTTACCAAAGGAACTTACTGCCAGTTTTAAATCATTACCTGAAAGAAACAGGGAAGTTGTTTCACAGAACAGAAGAGACACAGCTGTGCTCTGGCTGTTGGATTTAATATGATTACCAAATAGTTGAAGCTATTGCGTTGGAAAAATTGGAAATCTACGATAAGCAAAACAACTTCTTCCCTCCTTTAGTCTACACCGAGGCACCGTCTTCACTTTAGGGATGTTTTTTAAGTAACATTTGCTGTAATTTATGCCATTTAGTTGATCCTTTTATCTTAAGAGCCCTAGATTTAAAAGCATCTGCAGTAGAGGGACCCCTAACATTTTCAGTATTAATGCACTCTATGCATTGACACATATGGGACCATGCATCTATTGCCTTTTGCTTTTCCTGGCATTTCACTTAGTTGGGGTAAAATGTCAGCTAGCAACATTTGGCCATCCACTATGATATTCGCCCACCTCTTAAAAAAAAAAAATGCCGTGATACTGTGTCTCCGCAGAGTTCAGTGAAGATCAACCAGATCAGTCTGGATGAAAGTGGAGAGCATGTGGGCATCTGCTCTGAGGATGGGAAGGTGAGATCTCTCCACTCATCACCGCTGGTTACTGATCCCTGGGCCTGCAGTGGGGGGGGAAAAAAATCACCAATCAGTGCTTTTCATCTTTCATAATTCATCCTCTGATTCATATAAAACTCACCTTATCAGCCTGAAACTTTATGATAATGATTTGAAACTTGTGCTGAATTTTTAGAAGACGCTTCCATCGCAGTCGGAGCATTAACCTGGAGTTTTATCTTCACCACATCTACACATAAGCCCCATATTTTTTTCATGATGTGGGAATTTATAAAAAGCTTGTAACAATTTTGAAGAGTAGGGGGGGGGAAGGATTGCACTCAGATCCGTTGAGCTGTCAGTCAGCCATCAGCCGTCTATGGATACCCTCTCCATGTTCTCCACCTTGCTGTTATCTTGTCTCTTCTCATCATTACCACCATCCTTCATGGATTTTGCAGTCAAGATATGCTCTCTGATATCGCCCTCCCCCTACTTCCAGCACTCTGGTGGCAAAAACAAGATCTTGTCGCGCAAGAAAAAAAGTAGAGCAGACAATTAAAATCAATGCTATAGCAATTGTTTGCCCTCACCAATTCAGCTGGCTGATAATCCTTTGAAATCTAACTTAATCCTTAACCACTGCTGCAGTTCAAGAGAAGAGATAGCATCAGAGTTTTATATTATTGCCCCGTCTTTTTTTCGGGGAGGGCTTTCAGATAGAGAAAAAGTGAGTGTCATGTACTCTAATGGTACATTAAAGTCTACTGTAGCCAGCTGAAGCTGTGGTCAATCCACGATCAGGACTTCTGCTGTAAACCCTGCAGGGTTCGAAGAATCAACTTGCCCACTAATTGGTGACCCAGCGGAGAAGTAGGGAGCCAATCAAAAGTCTTTTCCGACCACACTTCTCCCCGCTGGCCTCAGATAGTTGCAGAGGCAGCAATTAAAGGAGAAATTTTGAGTTATTCACCTTTGCTTGCTGTTCTGCTGCACCGTCTCTGTTTCAGGTTCAAGTATTCGGTCTCTATACGAGAGAGGGCTTCCATGAGAACTTTGACTGTCCCATCAAAGTAAGTTTTTCTGCACACTTACATTGTTTTAGGATTAAAAAACATAAATAGATTTCACTCTTCTAAGCAGTCAAACCTTTTTCACAGGTGGTTGCATTACACCCTCAGTTCACCAGATCAAACTACAAGCAGTTTGTCACTGGGGGCAACAAGGTAGGTTTGAATAGTACTTTATACTCGTGCAGTCATTATGTACAGTTTTTTCCCGCCATTTTCTACACATTTCCTGCCACAATAATGCATCCTGATTGCGTCCGGGTGAAACCGAATCCTGCAAACTCACTTTGGCTCGGCTGAGGGCGATGCACAGGGCTTTGTCTGGTGTGAAAGGCTCTTACTTTTCTGTCTTTTTGCTGGAGTGCTCTCCGGAGAGCTGCCCATTTTCACAAAGTGCTGTTCGCTCAACAGTGTTTGAAAGGCAATGCTTCACAAGAACAGCAAATAGATGTCATTATCAAGAGGGTACATAGTCTTAGGATTTCCGGGCGCATACAGTGATCTCTCTCTGGAAGTTGTCTCCAGTGGGTATGTCATTGCAGAAGGTGAAAAGCATATTAGACATTACATTTTTCATTTTTTTTTTTTTTTTTTTTTTTGGAAGTAAAACCAGCTACCTACTACCACTCGCCTATTGTGCTACTATAAACTGCACCGATGTGGCGCCATTGCACGAACCACCTATAAATAAAGAATGCTGACATTTATACAACAGGGGTGAGGAAAAACTTTTACCACAAAACTCCATTGTTAGTGTTACTTTGCCATTTTCTTTCAATTGGCGCTGATTTCTCTCAGTTCCAAGTTGTGAAGGCCTCCACAAGGTGCCTGTGATGAAAATCAATACCCCTCAACGGGAGCCACATCCTGTCAAAGGAAATTCAATTTTGTCTCCCCAGTTCTTTTGTCATATCATCTCTTTGTAGAGCAAACTGTTTATTAACATAGCCCAAATGCTGAATTAAAGAGCCTATACAGATTTCTCTCGGCCACCTTGGTAATAATATGCACTTTTGGGGGGGATTTTTGTATCACTTTATATAGTGAGGATGGCAACAATGCAGGGAATGTGAACGACTTTGTCCTCCACAGAAGGTACAGTACAAGGCCTGAAAACTTAACTTAAGCTTCAATTCATGAAATAGCTCTAAGGGCCGTCAATGCCACATTGCATTGTGATTAAAAACACAAGCCACACACAACACTCAAAGCTCTCTCAGAGTTTTTCTAGTTCTTCAAGAAGGCAAGAAAGTAAAGACAGAGGATGAAAAAGTAACTTATTTCTATAATATAGACTGATATCCACAGTGTCGTCAGTTAATGGCATGTATCCGTATTGTGGTGAGAAGGATATATGAAATCAAGCCTGTAATGCAACACATTTTCAACACTCCTCTAATGGTTTTCACACCGTCTTTGCAAGTAATGTTGGCCAAGTGTATCTTTAATATGACTTCTTCCACCACTGAAGCTAATGAAGCTTCGTGCTCAGATGAACCTTTTGTCTTCATTTTCTTTGTGCTTAAATGCTCTGAAGTGGAATGAAGTCTGCACATGTGGAGGAAAATCAGGTTTTACTTCTTTATTTGCATTTCAAGTTAAATCTAAGAGGGTGCCGCATCCTTTTGCCAGACACGGCTCCTAACTGCTTGTTCCTGTGTAATATGCTGTTCATCTACTGCCCTCTGTAGGCTGGGCTGTAATACTGCACCCCTGAATTGAATGTCCTGATTTCTCCTTCAAGCTGCTTCTGTATGAGAGAAACTGGCTGAATCGCTGGAAGACTTCAGTTCTACACGAGGGTGAGGGCACAATCACTAATATCCAGTGGAGAGCTAACCTGATTGCGTGGGCCAACAATGTGGTAAGATCTCTGAGAACTACATAAGCCCCAGTCATTCTCTATGCACAGCTTTGCATGTAAAGAAAAATGCTAATGTTATCCTTCTCCTTGTTTACCTTCAGGGAGTAAAAATCTATGACATCAGCACAAAACAGAGGATCACCAATGTGTTGAGGGATAATGTGAGTTTGAGGCCTGACATGTACCCATGCAGTCTGTGCTGGAAAGACAACGCCACTCTCATTGTTGGCTGGGGTACTTCCATTAAGGTTTGCTTTGTTTCTAGTTCATTTGAACATTAATCACAAGCACTGGTTGTGGTGACTTTTCAGTCTAATCTTGTTATTTCTCTTCAGATTTGTGTTGTGAAAGAGCGAAATCCCACTGAAATGAGAGATCTGCCCAGCCGCTATGTGGAAATAGGTATAAAACACCCCGTGTTATCCTCTACATATGAGAAAACTAGAAAGTATGCACACTCTGAACTATAGAGTAGATATTATTTAATGAGGTCTGTGCATTGAGTAATATTTTTCCATAAGTTAGAGTGTGCATACTTCGTGTAGTTATATTATTGTTCTTCCTAATATTGTTCTGCATTTGGGTTCTGGCATTTATCTTATGTGGATGTTACTTTGACATGCACTTCTCGACTAAGCATTGTTGCAGATCAAGAACACCCCCTCGTGGTAATACTACTCTCCGATGGCTGCAGCCTCCCTTCAGTTTTGTCATCCCAGTTCTTTTGTCATGTCTTTGTAAATCAATTTTTTTTTATTAACATGGCCCAAATGCTGAATTAAAGAGCCTTCTCTTGGTGTCCTTGGTAATTTTAAGCGCCTTTAGATGACTTGTTACGAATTGGCCCTATATAAATTAAACTGAATTGAACTGAAAATGGACTATTAGGTAGTTCTGTGGGGCTTTTTCTCTCAGTTTATATAGTGACAATAGTAAAAATGCAGGGAATGTGAATGACATTGTTTTCCAAGGCCTGAAAACTTAAATTGCAGTTTATGCTCCTGTGGCAAGACAAAGCTCACAGTGCAAACAGTTTTCAGGAATGGCTTGGTTTTAAAGCCGTGGCTAATCAGTGTATAAAATATAGATATACATATCACGTTATGGGACATTTTTACCACATCAACTGCATAAGAAGGCAGTGCTGCAAGAAAGGGAGATCATGTTCAGATGTCAAACTGCATTAGATAGAATTAAAATGGGACTCAGGCTCAGAACACAGATCTTTTAGCTCAGTCTGTACATACTGTTAAGATGCAAAAACAAAAAAGGTTCTAATAAAATATATGATTTGTACTTTCAAAGATATTTCACTTGGAGGACAAAGGACTGTTGTTTAGTTTAACCGTTGCAAAGCTAAAGGATGTGTTATACAAATATCCACTTAAGTTCAGTCAGTATATGAAAACAAAAGGACACTACAGAATAATGCATTAAAGGCATTTCAGATTTCACCTCACTCTCCTTTATATTTTCTAACTTGCATTCTTCTACATGTGAATTATTGCGGAGATGTTCTTGTGTTTCTTTCAGTGTCTGCGTTTGAGACAGAGTTTTTCATCTGTGGTCTGGCACCGCTGGCAGATCAGCTGGTCACACTGTTCTTTGTGAAGGAGAACTCTGATCAAATGGTAACAGTAACAATTTTTTGAACATACAGTTAGATGGACAAGTTTTTGGACAGTGATACATTTTTTGTGGTTTTGTTGCTGTACATAAATAAAACAATCAAGATGAGATTGAAGTGCAGACTTTAAGCTTTAAGGGTTTTCAAAAGTGTTGAATTATCTCTTTAGGAATTACAGCCATTTATATACATAGTCCCTCATTTTCAGAGGCTTAGAATGAGTTGACTGACAAGCAGTTTCGTGGCCAGGTCAGTAGTGTTTATTGATGATGTGACTGTTGATAGAAGTAGCACGATGAATTCTGAAGTGTACAGGGCTGTACTCTCTGCTCAGAGTCAGGCTGCTAAACTGATTGGAGTGCAAATGGATAACGACACAAAGCATACTGCAAAAGCAACCCAAGAGTTTCTTAAGTCAAAGAAATTCGATATTCTTCAATGGCCAGGTCAGTCACCTGATCTGCACCCAAGAGAGCATGCTTTTCAGTTATTAAATACAAAACAGAATGCAGAAAAACCCGCAAACAAGCAGCAACTGAAGGTGGCTGCAGTAAAGGCCTGGCAGAACATATGGCGATGTCCATGGGTTCAAGACTTCAGATAGTCTTTAACTGCAAAGGTTTTTCACCCAAGTATTAAAAACAATTCTTGTATTTAAAATGATGTTATTGTCCAATTGCTATTCTTCCTATGTAAATGGGGGACTGTATAAAAATGGCTGTAATTCCTAAAAATGGCTGTAATTGCAGAATTACAAAAAAATGTAATTGTCAAAAAACTTACAGACGTAAGTGTACACATTATAGGAGATATAGGCACAGAGAAGTCAGATATAAAACCATTACATCTGTTCGCAGGATGAGGAGTTATGTGCGCGACCTCGCCTCGACATCATCCAGCCTCTCCCTGAGAGCTGCGAGGAGATCTCTTCAGACGCACTGACTGTGCGCAACTTCCAGGACAACGAGTGCAGAGACTACCGCCTCGGTGAGACTATAAAATCCGCCCTCAGAGAAATGTCACGCTGCCTTTTACTGCACCCTGATTTCATTATGCATTGACTATCAAATGTCAGCTGTAATGTGGGAGTACGCAGAAGCATAAATGTATTTTCATCAACAGAGCATTCAGAGGGAGAGTCGCTCTTCTACATCATCAGTCCCAAAGACGTTGTTGTGGCCAAGGAGCGAGACCAGGATGACCATATTGATTGGCTGGTCCAAAAGAAGAAATATGAGGTTTGTGTTGTTTAATTTTATGAGCGTTGCTAAAGGTTAACGTCCGCAAGGTCAGAGTTTAATTTTGTGTCCCGTTGCTGTGCTTTTAACTGTGACAGGAGGCGCTGATGGCCGCAGAGATTAGCTTCAAAAACATTAAGAGACATGATGTTCAGAAAATTGGAATGGATTACATCGAACACTTATTGAACAAGGGAGACTATGACAGTGCTGCAAGGTAAGTTTAGCATGGTTGCAGATGTACAGTGAGGTTTGTTCAAGATAATTAAAAGCATACAAAGTATAAACGGCCTTTAGATAATATTGTAGAGAATTTCATTTTATTTTAATGAAAATTAACGTGACAATTTTCACTTGTGCAGCTGGTTTTCTCTTGAAATGACCAAAGTTAAAAAGCAGGATCTTCTTTTTATCATTTGAATGATTTATGTTTTTTTTTTTTTTTAAATGCAGGAAGTGTCAAAAGGTTCTTGGGAAAAACATGGAACTGTGGGAGGATGAAGTGTACAGGTTCAGGTCCATTGGACAGCTCAAGGTAGGCTGGGATGGCTGTACCTTGAAGGCATCATTAAAGTGGTTATAAAGCTGCAATGAAGTGTGATGCATGCCCTCTGGAAAGTTGTCGCTCGTGTCCAGCGTTGGTCTCTAATCAGTAGTTTACCGCCTTTCTCCCATTTCAGGCCATCAGTCAATATTTGCCGCGGGGAGACCTGCGTCTGAGACCGGCCATTTATGAAATGATCTTGCATGAATTTCTAAAAACTGACTATGAAGTACGTTACCCCCCTGCAGTCTTGACATCTTTTGACAAATTTTTAATAGGGTAGTTGATTAATGAACATCAGCTGACCAGTTTGTCCCTCTTTCTTTCTAAAAAGGGTTTTGCCACCCTGATCCGAGAATGGCCAGGAGAGCTTTATAATAACATGGCCATTGTTCAGGCTGTCACCGATCACTTGAAGAGGGATCCCACCAATAGCACGCTGCTCACCACACTGGCTGAGTTGTGAGTGGTATTAGCTTGTACATTACTTCACCACTTGACCATGTACTAGTGAAACAGTCAAACATTTTTTTTTTTATATATGACAATACAAGATGTTTTTATCCTCTGCATCATTACCTTCATACACATTTGTATGGAATTTGATATGACTTATTTCAGATGAACCAAATCTGAAAAAAGTTCCCAGAGTCAGCTGAATTTTATTTTTTTGTTGTTTTTTTGTTCAATAACTTTGGTATATT
>VVAS01047550.1:0-10271 GCA_015103295.1 Ptychochromis oligacanthus
TTCATCTGCCTCCATAATGACATCTCTCACCTTCTCCACAAAATCCAAAGTGTTCTGAATGTGGTGTTTTGAGCTGCCTACCAACGGGCTGAGGACCGAAGCCGTTACTAAATCAACCGACTAATCTTGTTCACTCTATTATCCAGGACTGGCACAAACCCCGCCCGCCTATGCCACTCAGCCAATGACAAATGGACTCACAGGCCCGCCCACCCCTACATCCTCTGATGCCCCACTGGGTCCGCCACACCCAGCAGAGAGGACGCTGACCAATCACAGTGACTCTGATGGTGGCCTATCCAATGCAGGAACTCGAAGGTCAGTGTGACAATTAGCAGTACCTCTTCAGAATCAAAGCTGGTGCATCACGGTGTCCCTCAAGGTAGTGATCTAGGACCACTTTTTATTGGTGATATGCTGCTGGTTTTAAACAAAGTCAGTCATCTTCCTACTGCAAATATGCTTAAAGAGACCTGGACTTTGTTGTCAGTCCATCTATCAGATGATTTCTTCTCCAGCTCTGTGTTGTGTTTGGCAAAAAACAAACCTATGTACAGCTGCAGGTTTGTAAAGAGGACCTATTCTCCCCATCCCCCACCTTCATTTTAAACTGACTTTCTTTGATTGGCTGCCTTTTGCAAACAAGGTCTAAACAACAGGTAGGTGGGGCTGTTGTGCTAGAGCTCTGTGCCTGAGATGACTATATAGGGATATCTGTTCTCTGACATCATACTGATCCAAAAGTACAAAAACTGTCTGAAATCAAGTGTTTATAGCATTCTGAAGCTGAACATTTGGTTTACTTAAATATGTGCTGAACTCTTTATTTGAACCTTCTGCCATGCAGGTCCCTGAAAGTTTCCTGACTTTCCAGAATTATGACTTTTGGGGGTAAAACTATCTCTTTGAACTTTATTTAGGCCCTGGTTCCTCTGGTGGAAATATTGGTAGAAAAGGTGAAAATAAACTTCAAAAGGTCTTCTGTCCTTTGGGAAAAGTCCTGTGCTGCTTTAGTAGTAATCTCAGACGTAATGGTGCTCATCCTGTTGAATTTTGTTTCGTCTCCACTCTGCTTCTCTTCACAGGTCTTCTCTGATTCGTTACAACAGCAGCACTCTCCCCGCCCTCTCCTCCTCCTCCCTTCTCCAACATCAGAGCTCCAAGTCCTCAGAGAGTGACCTGTCTACATCCACGCTCCCCATCTCATCCTCCACGCTCCCCATCACTTCTTCATCCTCACACACTCTTTCCAAACTGCCCCTCTCTCAGCCTGAGACTGGCCTCCTCCAAAACGCCACCAGCCCCACCACCACAAACAACAAACCCTCCTCTTCTACACCTCCTGGTGCACCCGTGCATCGCCCACTGATGCCTCAGACCTCCCTCGCTCTGACACAACCCAGAGACATCCCACCCTGTGGCTTTAATGGGTGCCCAGCCAGTCACCAAGCACCCTCCACAACATCCAGAGGAAACCCAGGATTGGTGCTCCCCCTTGGAGCAGGGTCGCCGGGGACAGCCCACGGGGGAGAGCTTGTGCCGGTGGCCCTTGGGCGCAATGAGGGCAGAGGACTGGGGTTCAGTGTGACAGCAGGAGGACAAGGTGGTCAACAGGCTGTAGTTAGGCGGGTTTGGGATCGGAGACAGTGCCCGTCACTGCAGTCAGGAGACATTATAGTGAAGATCAATGGAGCAGATGTCCAAAGCATCAGCTTCTCCCAGGTAAAAGATTATTATCAAGCATTATCAGGGTCAAGGTAGTCTCATAAATCTGTGACTGCTCCACTGTTGGTGGCTACCCACAGTTTCAATCAAAAGTTTATCCTTGATATTCTGAATGACATGAGTTCAGGAGTAGATAGTTGGTTTGTCCTCTCTGGAAAGAGGGACACTCATGGTTTCAGAGTTTTTGTGGATATTTTCAGGGCAAATCACTGAGATTCCCTGTAAGACTCTTGAAGTGTTGTACTTCTGTGTGTTGAGCCATGAAAGATAGTTTAGGTTGTGGTCATTTGTGTCTCTTTGGTTACCACAAAAGGATACAATTAATCACCAACTCGCTCTATGTGGTGTATAAAGAGAAGAGGACAGTTTGCCTAAAACTAAAAAAATTCCAAGATACTCTGTTTTCGGTAACTAAAATGTCTTTTTTCTGATGACATGGTCATGTTTAACCTAAAAAAAAACTTTGGGCATACAAACCCTCATCATAGAGTAGTTTACCTGTCTGTGCCCTCCTTGATACTGCCTTTAGGACCATAAACTGTACATAAAAGATTGACATAGCTGACATAAAGTGATGACTGAGGGACACTGCTTTCTCATATGATAAGAACTTGTCCATCACATTGTGAGAAACACTAAAGCATAACCTGTTTCATTTCCTTTTTGACTCTAATGGGCACTCTAATTTATAAAATTAGAATGAACATTATGTTGTATTCGATAAAACTTGAAACTAGTAATTGAGACCATAAATTTACCAGGAAAGTGTTTCTTGAGGTCATAAATCAAATGAGAAGTAGAGTAATTTGCTCATAGACTTGTATATAGTCTGGCTTCTTTTTCAACCAGAAGAGTCGCCCCCTGTTGGCCATTAGAAAATATGCAGGTTTAAGTGATTTACACATTGGCTTCGCTTTTCAGACCTGAAATTTACATTCACCTTTTGTATGAAGTCTGTGTTTAGGACACTTAAGAAGTTCCATCAAAAGTAATAAATATGAGTGTATTTCCTTCTTCAGGTCCAGAGAGTGCTGCAGGACCACACCAAACAGGGAGAGGTTGTACTACTGGTCTACAGAGGAGGTATTACTGGACTTCTTAACTCCCCTCACCCCAACCCCTATTCACTGATGATTGTGACTGTTAATAACATAGGATCATATAACACCAATAAAAATATAAGCAGTGGTATGTCAGGTTCAGATCACAAAATGTCTCTGTCTCATCAGCCGATTATAGTATCGTAAATTCTGTTTTGACCAAGACACATGGCAAATTACCCGCTGGTCCATGACCGGTTATATTTGATACTGTACAAACTGAACAGTATGGGTTATCCAGCAAGTCCTCTAACATAAATAAGCATATCAGTACCTACAGTATGTTGCTGTCCACAAGTGTTGCTGAAATGGCCTATAGGCATGTTCCCATTTTAAAAAAGAAAAACAAAGTTTGCACTGGTAGGCTGGAGTTGAGATGAAAGTCACAGGATTTTAAGCCAAGAGACTGGGGTTCGAGTCATGTGTAAAACCATTTTCTTTTCTTTACTTTTGATTTTCCCTCACTGTGTGGTTAGGTTTAGGCACGTAAATTCTTTAATTATCTTAAGGAAAAGGTTGTTATTTGGGTTAAAATACACCCTTTAGAAGTTCAGTTTTTTTATGTGTTATGTGTTAACATAACTATATGTCATAAAACGAACTTCCGCAAACAACCAAAGGGCTTACTTTGTGGGGAAGGACTTTTATGGGTCATCTGCCCTTTAGCCTGTCTTTACCATCACCATCATGGATGCATTGTGTAAGTAATCATATGAGAAGTGAGAAGATTAAAAAAATTCTAACAGGCTTAAAAAGAAAATTTCAGAACTTTTCACTTTCTTCCTCCACTAGCTCCTGTCTCCTCGCCAGTCGTCACTCCCAACCTCTACAAGCTCCTCCCTTCCCCACACGGCCTGACCACCCCTTCCTCCTCCCACCCCACCACTTCAGCCGACTTGCCTTCCCCGTCCACGGGTGCCTTGGTGGGGGGTATTCCCCCACTTAGCCAGGCCGGCTTGGCCCTTGAGAGTCCCCAGGAGGGGCACCTACCAGCACCAGGGAACCACCAAGGTAAATGCAGAGTGCTGAGTGCTGCTAAGCAAGGCAGATAACTTAAAACAAGTTCATCAGGGCTCTGCCTCTGTGCAAGTAGCTGATTTTGTTGGTATATTTGTGCTGCTCATTGACATAATTTCCCTGTTCTGCCTCATAAACAGCACATGCTGAGGAAATACTAATAAAACCTACAAAACAAAGGTTTGATTTTCTACACACGTATTTCTACTTAAATGTGATGGGCGGTATAAATATTTGAGTTTAAGACCTTTTGTTATAACTTGATAAAGTCAGAAAGAGGCAAAGGAAGATAATTCAATAAGGGACTCGCTTAACAAGTCTGGCATTCTCCAAACGGATTCAAAATGGCAGAACTGTTTACAGTTGTCATTTTTAGATTAATTTGGTCCTCCTCTTCCTCCCACAATGTCACCTCCTTCTTGACCTTCCAATATAAAGTGTCTTGAGATGACAGATGTTGTAAATGTGAGTATAAATAAAGGTGAATTGAGTCCTTGTTATCTTCCTAGGTGCCCCTCCTGCCCAGACTCCTAATGGGCCCCCAGCCTCGGCCCTCATCCAGAGCACCAGCTTCCTGGACTCTGTTCCTGTTACGCTGACCTTAGAGCCACGTGACTTGCTGGGTGTGGAGGAGAGCGCGGGCGGACCCCCTGCAGTCAGAGGGGGAGGAACACTAGGAGCGGTGCCTAAGGATGGGAGAGGAGGCGGAGGAGGGGTAAACACAGTGGAGGTGGAGCTGAGGAGGTGGCAGGGAGAAGGCTTTGGATTCGTCATTGCCTCTCAGGAAGTGAGTGGAGGTGAGTGACGAAAAATGCGTCTGTATGTCTGACTTTTGTTGGCGTCACTACGTGTCGGGTTTTTGGGGATGAACCATTTCTTGGTCTGTAGATGTGTACAGTGTAAACGTAAGTGGAACTCTGGACTATACCGAACTGTATACATTTAGGATGACAAAAAAGGGCTGATAATTAGGTTGAAAATAAAATGACTTTAAAAAGCAAAGATCCAGCTGAGGTCTGGTACTTTAGTTCTGACTGCTGAAACTGAACAGTTTGTCTGTGTTGTAGAACAGCAAGTTTTATTCACTGTCCTGTCTAAATGATGATTTGCATTTGGCTTTCTGTTGTGTGTTTTTACTGCCAGCTGTTACATTTTGTTTTTAATAAAACAGATAGATGATGCACGAAGGCAGAGCCAACCTACAGAAATCAACAACAAACTCTTTATCAGGATGATCTGTACAGATGGAACAGTTTGTTTCTGTCAACAAGTCATCTGAATTCTTTTTACTCATGCTTTCCCATGGTGTTTTTTCTTCTTATCAGAGGGCCGGATATATGGCTACATGACACACAAATGTAAATGGAACTAAATTGAAACAAGAAGTAGAAACCCTCATGCTTTATGTTTTATGTCTGCTCTGGCAAAGACTGAAGTGAGAGTTTCCCGATTAATTCTCATTTGTTCAACAATACCAAGTGAATTTGGAGCCTTTTTTCCTTCTGCTTTTAATTCTGTTTGATGCTGAACAGTGTCTCACATAAACATCACAGAACTAATGGTTTCAACTCAAGAAGATGCTTGAAACTGGCAATAGATAAGTGATTTGCTTTAACTCGTCATTAAGAAGAAAATGTTAGTTGGACAGTGTAGTGGCCAAATAGTGATGACGCCACAATGTCTGTCTGTCACTGAGGTGCAAAGTCCCCCAGAAAAATGAAGGTTTGACTCTTCAACCAAAACAGGAGGAGAAAGGAATCAGTTGCTTTCCGTCATTAGCTGAAATGGTGAAAAATCAGACAACTAGAGTAATTGTGGAAACTGCAAGGGTAAGAAGAAGAGCCTTGTTGTAGGATGAGGTAAAAAAAGGCAAAAAGTGCGACTGAAAGAAACCTAAAGTAAGCAGGCATTCACTTAGTGGAGATAGCTCCTGGACTTAAAAGGGACTTTCAGTTGGTATTATTTCTAATAGATAAGTAAGAAACAAAACCTGCTTACTTAGCCTGATGGAAGCGTGTATTTTACAAAGAACAGAAATCCAGCTGATTTTAAATTAAAAACAAAACAAAACTTATTGAAATACTTAAATTTGTCTAAAAATGTTTGATGGCAAAAACAATTAAAACCCCCCCAAAAAAGAAAAAAAATTTAAATGGTGAAATCTGAAATGGCAGAAACTAAAATTGGTTTTCAGAGTGACTGTCCCCCAACGATCCAGATTTCAGGTTAACATTTAAATAAACACATAAGGAAGGGACAAGACTTTTTGTACCGGAACCTTTTTGGTTTCCGTTTGTAGTTCCATTTGTATTGACCAGTCATGTTTGAGCAGGCTTTTGTGCATACAGCTAAATTCATGTGCATTTCTTAAAAATGGCCAGAGCAGAAACAGGAAGTCTGGAACCAGATATCCATTATCTTCCATCTGTATATTCTTGCTACAATAGAAGCTCAAGAAATTGTGTGTTTACCCTTGAGACTGCATCGGCCTCTGGCCAGTGGGTTACCAGATTCATATTTATAAGTAGCTAATGTGATTTTAATGTCCACCTGATGTACTCAAGCTGGAATAAAAGATACATGTAATAATTAGAAAACAGGAGCACTTAGCTTATAAGTAACTGTAACTCTAGACGTTAGATTTGTATGATACAGACTTCACAGAGGAGTTAAAGCTTTTAAATAAATGCAGTACAGTAAAAGTTCAAGGTTTCCCTGTCCTGAAATGTGGTGAAGCTGACGTAAAAAGCAGCAGAAGCTGAACACAGTACAGTAGCTGTGTAAATGCACTCAGGGATTTTCCACAGCTGGGTTTGTGGCGAGTCTCTGGTTGATTGCAGCTGCACCTGAGCTTCTCTGATCTGTATTCAGCTGGAAGGAACAGCAGACTGACCGACAATGATAAACAACACTCCAATGCACCTACTCCTTCCTCATTTCCTCCTCCTTTGGAAATATAACAATCATCTCTACTGTTAGGATTCCTCCCCCTCTACGTGAGCTATTTCCCTCCCTATCTGCTCTGCATAAGCCCCGCCCCCCTCCAACTGTCCCTCTCTCACTCACTGCAGCTCAGCTCATACTCATTCTGGCTCTCCTGCTTTCAGAGGCACAGCCTGCCTTACATAGACAGGACAGAGAGACAGCAGGACAGAAAGAAAGACAGTCAGGACAGAGAAAAAGGAGGACAGTCAGGAGGTGCATTGTTGAGGTCTTGGCTTGGTTCTGGTCTGAATTATCCATCATGTTGGAGCGACTGCAGTCAGTTCTGAAAACTGTCAAGGACTCCAAACGTAAGTCAGATATAGTTCAGATTCCTAAACCTTCTTCTAAATTTAAGGTTGGTTTGGTTTCTGGGAAGTCTATCCATCATCGTGTCTATGCCGGAGTACGTCAAGTTTATTGCAGTCTTGATGATTTTAGAGTCCTGCATGTGGCTTAAGTCCTGCTGTGTTTGGGTCAAAGGTACTCCCACATTTACATGTGTACTGCTGTGGAACAAGTTTTCACAGCCTGCTCCTCTTGTGGTCTGTTCCCCAGTAAAGTTTCTTGAGGGAGTTTCTTGTCTGATTAAAGGGTCTAACCAAATCACCTGTGAACCATTTAGGGGTAGGGCTAGGTTACATTTTAGACTGCATAAAAAGAATAGTTTTCGAAACTAAAGGTTGTTACCTTTCAGGTCAACTACCTTACATGAATTTTGTCCAGATTTCTATTAGGTGAAAAATCTATTTAAAGGGGTACATGTGAACCCTAAATAAGTCTGAACAGGTCGGTAGCCTATTAAGAAAGTAAATAAATTAACAAACAACTCAATTTTTTTTTCTTTCCCCTCTAAAGGACCAGATTGGACCCTTTGGCTGTCTGGTTCTTCCGTTTGTTTGACAACCCTGGTGTAGTGTGAGATTCTTTAAAGCCTCCTGTGGATGATCACTGACATGTGATATAGTGTTTGGAAGAAAACTGGAGCTTATGTTCTTAAATGTGTAATTTTAGATGGCAGATTGCAAATGTAGTGCATCATGTAAAAGTTAGGGAATAATAACAAGGATAAAATCAAGTAAAGCTAATGGAATGGAGGCAAAACTTGATGTCTCAACTTTAGTTTTTCATTTAAAGAAACTAAAAAAGGACAACAAATAACATGTTAAACTACAAAGACATAAAAGTGTCTCAAAGTGACTTACATAAGTGAAGGAAAATTTGAAATAAAAAAAAAGTTCCATTTTTGTATATTACCATCTACCACATGCATGCACCTTGTCCTCCATGTCTGACTGTCAGTGGCTTCAGGAGAATCCACAGTCTATGGGACAATGTGATAGGCTTTCACAACACTCGATGCAGCTTCAGTATTGATTATTGCAAGTTCCTCATCAGTCTGGAAAAAAAATAGAACCTAAGTATGCAGTCAGTACTGGTAACCAGTTTGTCTCCAGCATATAAAGCTGCTGTGAATCTGTTTCCTTCTTTGCACCCTTCTTTACCTTTTGTTCTGCCCTAAATCCTTCTTCCTTTTATTCCTCTCTCCTCCTTCTCCTCCTCAGTCTGTATCAGCTCTCAGGAATGTCTGAAATAGTTTCACCTTGTTGAAACTATCTGCAGTTACTGTGTGTGTGTGTGTGTGTGCTTGTAAAGCTATTGTTGTGTGGACCAGTGTGAGTTTCAGACCTTGCGAGGACATTGTGTCCGGTCCTCACCTTGGGTCAGACCTTCAAATAGCTGTTTGAGGGTTTAAATATGGTTTTAGAGTTTGGCTTAGAATCTGATTTAGGATCACAGTCTGGGGCCTGGGACTGTATGATGCCAGTACGGGTTCTCACAAAGACAGAGGTACAAGTGTGTGTGTGTGTGTATATGTGTTTGCCAGTTATATACAGGTCAGCACGCTTGCAGTTCAGAAGCAGCTGGTTTTGCCATGACTCTATCAGGATGTATAGCTTTTCATAGATTTACATATGAATGATACAGAGCTGGATTCAGGTTTAAAGAAGTATTCCACCAAAAATATGATGTTTGAGTGACCTGAGAAAGAAACCTAACCTCTTAACATCCACCAGCTTATTGGCGATCCATTTAGGGTAAGGGTTTGGTTAATGTCAGTGCATCTTCTAGTTTGTGAGGCATAATGGTGCAGTGGCTAGCACTGGTGCCTTACAGCAAGACGGTCCTGGGTCTAATCTACTGGCCAGCTGGGGCCTTTATATGTAGAGTTTGCATGTTTTCCCTGTGCCTGCGTTTGTTTTCTGGCTTCCTTCTACAGTCCAGTGACATGCTTGTTAGTTTAACTGGTGATTCTGAATTGGCTGTAGGAGTGAATGTGAACATGAATGGTTGTCAGACTGTCTGTGTTAGCCCTGTGATAGACTGGTGACCTGTCCAGGGTGTACTATGCCTCTCGCCCCATGACAGCTAGGATAGGCTCCAGAAGGTGTTTTTCATTTGAGGATGATATTTTACATGAATTAGCTAAACTTTAATAAAAATGTTAGTGTAGAGTGAATTTTAAGGCATAAAAAATAAATATGGTGTTTTTCAACAGATTTATTTCTAAAAGGTTGTCTCTCAGTTTGTTTGTTTTTTGTTTTGTTTTTTTTTACCATCAACCTCAAGCCTATTTGTTTCTCCTGGCAAATTGAATCATTAAAAACAACTAACAAATATTTATTTTTAATTAGCTGCTCACTGCCACTTTTACTAAAAATCAGAAGGAAGTAGTGCATCTGCTGGGGACTATTTCCAGCGGTGGATTGATCCACATTTAAGGCTCCAATGAGTGTTTGGGGTGGCAGGATGGTGTGATGTATGGCAGAGTCAAAAATGAATTATTTTTGGATAAAACTAGGCTCTTTGGCAAAGGAGAAATGAATAACACATGCCTGTAATACTCTTGATGCATTCAAGTTTAATATGCACATTAGATTTCTTGATGAGGAGAAAATATTAAATATGAACCTTTCAATAATTCAGGAGACTTGGTCAATTTGAAATACAAAGTTGTCTCTAACATTACTTTTTGACTAGCTATTTTCTGTTCTCATTTATTATCCTAAATATCAGGGACACTGTTTCTTTTTGAACCTCTAAACTTTTTTTTAAACAGATTTAAACACCAGAAAGTAAATTATTTTTACAATGTAGGTATCTCTAAATGTATCCTAACCAAATCAAGATTTGAGTCTTCACCCTGAAAGTTAATGGTTCACATTATGGGGACTTGTTTTGTATTTCCATAAGGAAGTTGAGTTCCTTCAGTGTGACGGATTTATGTCCCCTTAACATCAGTAATACAAGCACACACACAGCTGAAGAATGACTGTGTTAACAAATTTCTCCTCATATTCATCAACATTTCTTTAGTTTTATCACCTTTGCTGTTTTCTGATGATATTAAACCAAAATGTGTGCTTGTGTGGGAGTTATGTAATA
>VVAS01047587.1:0-13203 GCA_015103295.1 Ptychochromis oligacanthus
ATTCACGGTTACACTCTGTTCCTCCACACCTTCTCTCTCACTCTCCAACACAGGTTTGACAGCTGTGGAGCAGCTTGCCAACGATGTCACGCAGATAGAAAGCTTTTAACACAGAGAGGTGTGTAATATTCATAAGGAGCGCTCCACTTACTCTGCAATAGACGTTGGCAAGCGTGAGTGTGAGCAACACTGATCTGGTCCTTTGGTGATGTGGTCTAATATAATATTAATGCCAGTTGTGTGAGATAGCGTCTACCCTGTTGTTCGTTCTGCTCCAATTCTCACATGCAACGAGTTCCCAGGTTGCAGCACATAAGTTCGATTGGAGCTTGTTTAGCGTGGAAACACACCACAGGATGCTGTAATGCTATAGGGGAGAGCAAAAGTTTTTTTGGGGTGTGCTTCTTTTGGGCGCTGTTCCTGGTGAGCCACATTCTTGGTCTTGCAAACACAACTTTCCGCTGATACAGAACTGTGATAGATTGGCTTGGCACAAAAACAAAGCCCACTTTCGCAGCGATTATCTAAGGGCAAAGGCACAGTGAAAGGTTTTCTTTTTTTTAAGGCACAGTCTAAAAGTTTGCTTTGTTGCATTTTTTTAATTGGTCCCTTTATGTTCACACTGCCCAATTACAAGTGAAATCGGGCTTGTAAAGAGGAGTGACAAAGAGTTGAGCTTTATTGACCTGCTTTGCTAATCTGCCATCCTGCAAGTTTGGAGATTTAGGGGATGCAGAAGGGACAAAATTAAGTTCTTGTAACAAGCAAAGCAAGAAAGACTTTTTGCTATAATTGACATTTTCAGATGTTCATACGAATCAAGCTCACGTGAAGAAACAGCTGAATATGCACAGCAGTGTCCTTGATTCATATAGTTTTGCTAGACCTTCCAGGTACAGGTAAATGCTGACTATCTAATGTAGCTATCATAAATCATAACTGATTAAATTAGTCAAGATATAATATTAATATATAATATATTTATTGGCTTCTATGTGTCAAGTGTCAGTGAATGGCTTAATGATTTTGCAAATTATGTGTATCACATGCAGTAGCTTTCATAGCCACCAACCCACCTGAAGTCCTGTGGGAGATTTTGAAGTACTCTAGTGTGAAGTTGTACTACAGGAAGTTAGAGGTATACTGTAACTGCAAAAACACAGGGAATTTCACACAGTAATAAATAGTTGTTTGTGAATACAGCTGAATACTCTAACCAAGAATTTGTACTTTTGCCGGGTAATAATTGTCATAATACCAAGAAACGGGACTCCATGCAAGACCCGTAAATCCGACAGTAGTTTGAAACAGATTTTATTACAGCACAGGAACAGGGACTAAGAGTAGGTAAGTGAACTTGGGTAAGTATTTTTTTCAATAATGGGACAGGATTACACTGGAGGAGCACTTGAGGCTTTCTTTGGTTTGCAGGTGGAAGGAAAACTGTCAAGCAGTATCCAGAGTCTGAGAGCGGTGGAGAGCAGGTGAGGACCAGCAAGCATTTCAGGAAATCCTTGTTACCTGTGAACGGTTGGTTCTTCAGAGGGTCCAGCCAAATACAAACCAAGTATATGAACGTCACTAAGGCGACAATGGGGGAGTATGGAGATCAGAGCTGGTCCTTAAATCCAGGGAGGTAATGAGTTGATGAAGAGCAGATGTCACAGCTGGACCCGCAAACCAAGAGCACCTGCCTCCCACTCATGAGAAAGAGAGAGAGAGAGAGAGAGAGAGAGAAAGGAAAAAGAAGAGTAAAAGGGACCGGGGACTGCTGGGATGATGACAAATAATAACTGTTTTTTCTTCGGCAAGTGTAAAGACTCAAGGACAAAAATGGGAATGTAAATGTTTAATATAGAAGTGCTGGGATGGTTATTTCAGTTGTGTTGTGTTATGTTATACTGTGACTGATGTTGATATGTGATGTGGTTTCCAAGTGTTCAAGTAGCTGAGAAGAGTTTTAGGGTTTATCTAGCAATGGGCCACCATGACCAAGACTCCTGAAAGAGTTATTGACCTCTTGGCAGCCTTCATCAGCTAAAATGTTGAATACTGTAGCATCCACGTAAACATGTAAATGCAGAGGGGGACTTCAACAGGACTAGGGACATGCAGTTATATTTCTGAGTAATAAACTGCTTAATGAGATACAGTCGTAACACTAATGATATCATGGTGATCAAACAACTTATGGTATTACACTGTAATCCTTGTTCTATACAATATAGAATGATCCATTTTTACAATAAGAAATAATGGTGTTGTAAATTAAACTATGTAAAATAACAGTTTAATGCTGGGACGTTTAGCTGCCAGTATTTCACTGTTATTTAAAAGGGAAATTTCCCATAATGTGGCAAAATTGTCTACAAAATCAACACAATGTCAAGGATTCCTAATGGGTTGCATGAGCTAATGTGATGATTTGTCTACTCGCATTTCTAAGGTTTCAACTTCCAAAATGTGCACTTATCCTGGGGCTTCGGGTGGCTCTAGAGTGTGGTGGTTAACACATTCGCCTAACACACAAAAGGACAAATCCCTTGGGGATTCCATCAGGAAAGGGCATCTGGTGTAAAAATCTGCCAAATCAAACATGTGGATCCATCTGCTGAGGCGATCCCTTGTGACTAAGGGAGCAGCTGAAAGAGGCTTTACTTATCCTGGGGCTTTGGGAATCTACTTTATAAAGGTTCCGGGATGAAGAGAAAAAATTAGAAAGTAGTAGACCAGTAGAAGACACTGGAGTCCTCATATCAGTCAGAAGTAGAGCTGCACACAAGCACATGGGCATGGTTCAACAGTCAAATTTGATGATTTTTCCTCACCCAAAACAAAGTGGTGCTCTTTCTTGTGGAACACTACACCTACATTTCATCTTGCTGCAGTTATTTGGTGCAACCTGAGTTTGGAGCTCATTATTGTCACCTGAATGAACCACATTAAAGCAACGAAGCAAATTTCAGATGATGAATCCAAATACGCTTGTGAATGCAGAGAAAATATGGTTTCTGTCTGTTGTCATCTTTTTTTTGCATTCACTCTCATTTTTCTCCTTGTTGCCCCTCCTTCTTTGCTTGCCATCTCTTGTCATCCTCTTCCACCATTCCCACCCCTCTTTCCTTCCTTGCTGTTTCCTTCCCTAACCCCATCTCTCTGTAATTAATGGTACTTAAACACAGCTCCAGCTGTCGTGGCATTGGGACTAAATCACAACAATCATGAGTTATTATCAGCGGCATGCTGACTGATTGTGCTAATGTCTGCACTGATCGTATTAATGCTGGGGCTGATTGGAAAACATCCATCATAATATTCCTGGCAATGAAGAGGTAATAACTGGCATTATCCTGATAATGAAAACGACTGTTAGGCTGAAGATTAAAACTTAACAGTGATAACAAGGGACTTCATATTTGGGAGAGCAGAAGGAGAAATCACTGCTCTGCTCCTCCCTCTGTGATTCCTCTCTCTCATGATGTCCTTGTCTCTTCTCCTTTACCTTTCATCCCTTTTACTAATCACCAAGTAAATGCCTCATTTTGCTCGCTACCCATTATTTCTGTATCTCTTATTCCTGATATTCTCCATCTTGTGCTTTCTTAAAGACTGCTACCTCCTTTTCTTCCATATTCCTCTCATTCTTATCCCAGCCTTTTAGCAGAGATGCCACACAGTTTTTTTCACTATTTTGTCCTTAATTTTTTTTCTTTCCTCGTTAACCCTCCTAATTCCTCCTCTTCAGTCCTTCTATTTCTGTGTCCTTCTTATTTAACATCCCAACAGCTTATCCTCCCTTTTTCCGGACTGTTTGTCCTTTCTCCCGTTTGCTCATTCTTCATCCTATTTGTAGAAATCCTCCCTCCTCCTTCCTCATTTTGTCTGCTTATTCTCTGACAATCCACCTGTTTTTTTTCCCCCTTCTTCTCTTTCCTCATCTTCTCTTGTATGACAGCCCACCTGCTTTACCTCCTCATCCTCCCAGGCTCTCATTTTCTGTGTGTGTGTGTATTTTCCTTTCTCACTCTATATCCCCACCTCCATGGCAGTAAAGGAGCCCTGTCCATTTATGAGAGAGAGACTGGTGGGGAGGTGTGGGAGGGAGTTTCAAGAGTTTTAATGAGTCGGTGCTCACACTTATGACAGGAGGGGTAAGTGATAGAAAATTAATCTGTTTTAGAGAGACAGAAAGTGAGGTTGTGTGTGTGTGTGGATGTACATATGGGATTTTTGGGGGGATTGTGCATGTGTGTGTCTGTGTTTGAGTGCTGTTTTCCTATGAGAATTCACTGGCTCGCCAAGCAGAGACATTTTTAACTTGTACAATCAATATGAGTGGGTGCGTGTATGCATCGGGTTTTGTGTGTGTTATACTGATGAATGGCCAAGCTCTTAATGTTCTCAACCACTCTGTGGACTAACTAGACTATTTAATCACCCTCTCTCATCCCCCGCCTCCTCCTCTCTGTTTTTGCCTCTCTGCCAAAGCTCAGTGTACTGCTGAGGTTAGACAACACTTATTGTACAATACATTACTTGTGTGTGTGGGGGTGTGTGTTTCGTGGTGGTAGAGGTGGTGAGGGGCAGGAGGGAGGAGTTGGTGAGCATTAGCAACGCATCAGTCAGTGTCCAGCCTGCTGGCTCGTACACCTGTCGGCTCGTTATGGAGCACAGGAACAGGCACGCGGAACATAAATCTAACACACACTCGCACATACTGCACGCAAACACATCTTCACACATCCTTGTTATACTTGTGTTTGACTTAAACTCCCTCTCTAACTTCCTTTAACTTTTCCTGTCACTACTAATTGCCTGACTGCCGCCACTACCTTAACTTTCACGTTTAACAGTGACACTTAAAATAACACTTTTCCTAAAGAGGTTTGAGAAGGGGCTAGTCACAAGTCTTTTACCTAGACTTTACATGGCAGTCGACATAGTGTACACACAGACACACACACACACACACACACAACTTGAAGATCGGACCTGCGAATTTACCTGTAATTGGAGGTGGGTGTTGGCTCCCGAGTCGATCACTTTGTGGCATGTGGTTGTGCTCGAATAGGTGTACATGCATGTGTGTGCCTATAGCAGTAATGAGCACTGGGCCATGGGATGCCCAAAGGCAAGGTTCCCTAACAGGGTCAGACTCAAGGACGTCTGGCACCGTTCCACATGCCCACCTACAGTACACACACACACATAAAACATACTGGACCAGCAGACTGCAAGCTGATACAGCACCATTAAACAATGTGAGGAAACAACATGCTTTTTGTGCATTACACTCTCCCGTTGGGTTTTCACTTGCTCTGTCTATCTTCTCTCTCTCTTTTATGCACACACACACACACACAACACAGTGAAACACCCTCTATTCGTCCCCAAATGAACGAGAGATTCACGCTCCACTAGCAAAGACTCTCAAAGTGTAGGTTATTAATGAGAGCATGTCCTAACAACATTACAGAGCTACTGCCCCATGGACGAGAGAGGAGAGCGGAAAAAGTGTGTGAGTGAAAAAGAAGAGGAAAAAGGGAGGAGAAGAGGAAGTGCCGCAAAAGAAGCACATATGAAAGAAGAAAAGGGGAGGAGAAAAAATAGATTAAAGCATAAGAAAAAGGGAGGAGGTGGAACAATTAAAGAAGAGAAAAAATAAATGAAAATGTGGGAAATTTATGAAAACAGAGGGGAGGAGAAAAAAAATGTGAATAGGAAAAAAGATAACACAAAAGTAGAGAACCCGGAAAAGGACGGGTGAAGGAGAAAAGGAAAGATGAGAGAAAAAGGAGGACGAAGGCAGAGCAGAGATAAGCGGGGAAAGGAAATCAAGGAAAGGATTTATGGGCAATGAGAGGAAAAGAGTCAAAAAAAGGGGCAAGGAAGATGAAGGGGTAGGGGAGAGGCAAAAATGAGAGGAAGAGATGAGAGGACACAAGAACAAATGAGAAAACTGGAGAGGAGAACGGCCAACATTAGAGAGGAGAACAGAGGAAGAGAGAGAGGACACCAGGCGGGAAAGGGGGAGCAGAAAGGTAGACTCGAGGACAGAAGAGGGCAGAAAAGGGAAAATTAAATATGAGGAGAGGTGCAAAGAAAAGAGAGAAAATGATAAGGAAAAGAGAAGTGAGGAGAGGAAAGGTAAGTGAGAGGAAAACTGGAAAGGAGAGGATGCAGAAACACCCTGAGGAGCCTCAGTAAAGTGTATTCCCTGTGACATTATAATGGTTATATTGGAAAAGGGTTGATGAATGGACTGAGCACTACTGATGGGACAGTGCCATCTAGTGTTTTGTTTCTAAAACCCTGAGCCTGAATCCTCCAGTCACACTCCCTCTCACCTATACACGCCACTATGCATAAGCATCCTCCTCCCCACTGCTTCACACTTAAACAATCTGCTGCTCGCGGTCATTTTTCACCCAGCTCAGGCGTCATTATGGGTGCAACGTGCAACAAACTGAGCTCAAAAACATATTTCGAAATGATGGGCAGTCTTGTGAGTCTAGTCACAAGCACTTGTGTGCGTGTATGTGCTTGCAATGCTTGGCTGTTATTGGGCAAGTGATCTGTTGAGCATTGTGGGAGCAGAACGATAAGCCTGGTGTCACTGGCGTCTAATCATACTCCGTGTTCCTTATCTGCTAAGGGCTCAGGAGACGGAACAGAGGAGAGGTATGGGAAGAAGAGGAGGAGGCGGGGGATACGGTGGGAACTATGGGGTGGAGAGGGAGAAATGAGGAGCAAGAGGGTGAGGTTAGGTTGAGACATAGGTCGATAGAGAGAGGTGAGGGGAGAAAAAAGTGAGCAATGAGAGACGTGAGGAGGGAGTAGAGGACATTAGAGAGGAAAAGGTGGAGATTTAAGGGTCTGCTGCACTAAAAGCATATAAGGAACTAGTGCCAAGCTCCATGTCCTGACTCACCTCACCACCCACATAGCACAAACCCACTTTGTGTAAGAGGATCTGCTAATCCAGTGCAACTTCCAACTGCATGCACACACTTGTAGCCTGTGTGTGCATGTGTGTGTGTGTGTGTGTGTGTATGTTTTAGGGTTATCAAGAGTGCTAAGGATGGGTGGTAATTGAATAATGACAGTAACGCCTCTGATGGATTACCTGTCACTCTTCTCCCCTCTCTCCCTCCATCACTGTCATCCCACTCATCTCCGCCGCTCTCGCCTGGCAACCTCCGGTCAAATCATCTCCCGCTCATGCCGTTACCCGTGTCAGCACAGATAAAGACACCCACAAACACGCAAGATGACACAAAACATGCATCCTCACACTTTTTCTGGGCATTATTGCATTTGAAAACAGCAGGAGAAACAGCGAGAGCTTTTGAGTTAAAAGTTTACATTTCTGCAAGTATTGCCTATGCTAGCAGAAAAAATAAAAATAGCAGCTGAAGTGCTTCTTCTAAATGGGCCCAAAGTGTTGAGGTTGATTTATAATACTGTGTACTGTGTTAAATCTACAGCCTATGGTGTAACCATATAGGCTACCCCATGATCTACGCCGTAATCTATGCTGTGGCCTGACTCGCACTTCCCCAGAAATGTATCCACTTGCAGCAACAAACCACAACAACTTTGGTAAGACCACTTGATAGTAATTTGCAGTGTGAACACAGTAGATTGATTAGTATATAATGAAATGAAATCCAATAGGCTTTAATTTGATGTAGCTTGGTCACAATGCTAATGGAATAGCAGGTATTCTTCCAGTGTAGACATATGCTGTTTTCTCGTTATTATAGCTCTCTATATTTAAACTCAATGGGTTCTAAAGACTTGTTTCTTTCCTGTATTTCTGTAAAAGTAACTGTTGTTCAATATTCATAAGTTTCAAGTTCAGCAATGGTGAGCTTAACTGCCTGGAACTGTTGTTGGTTGGTGGTGTGTAGTTGCTACACAGAGCTTTGCAGATCCAAGTGTACATGTTGTAGCTGTGTACGGTCACCAGGAGGCAGTGTCAAAAATATGTGGAACAACCAGTAATGTGTGCTACTCTAGTTTATGTTTGTGCTGTTGTTGGTCTTTTAGTTCAGCCCCATGGTGTGGAAAATATAGCAGTTTCTTATGGTCGATCGCAAAGAGGGTGCTGCACCACAACCCCCCCCCCCCCAAAAAAACTCCTTATGATTGCTTTTGTCGCTAGCAGGTTACCTGTAGTGTGCATGGAAGACGTTGACTTGTCTGCAAACACTCGCTAACTACTAGCCAAGGGATAGTAAAACTTGAAAAAGCGTGACGCAAACCGGAAACGGAGAACGTTTACCTTAAAAAGTAAAAGCTGCACCTCAGCACTGCAGTCAACCCGTCTCAAAAAGCAAAACACTTAGTTTGAAGGCAAATGGTCTTTGTTTACAGTTTGCGTTGCCCTTTTCACAGTTTCAGCACTGTTCGGAGAGTAGCTGGTGAGTGTCTGTTGACAAGTTAGCCTGTTACTTTCAAACTACAGGTGACCATGACAATCTGCTAGTAACCAAAGCAATCGCAAGGAGGTCTCTAGCCCTGTGTGACTAGGCCTTTATTCACTTGACCCCACATTATCACCATGATTGTCACACGTTCAAAAGGGTGGACAAGTAAACATCACATGTCTGCAAAACCTCAATAGAAATCATAATAGACGAACTTCATAATAGACTTCTTTGTAGTGAAGTGTTGAAAACATCTGTCCACTGCAGCCATTGTTTGTCCTTGCTCTGTGTCATTTTCTGATCCTTGATATTGTTTTTCTTCATGATGAGCTCCACTGCTGCTCCCTTTCCTGTTCAAGCCAACTTTTCATACAAATCAGCGCTCAGCCTATGCATAGCGTCATTGCTGTCTGGCTACCTGCTGTTGGCCTTTTTGGAGGGTTGCACAAAAGAACTTCTAAATATTTAAGAACTCCCACTATCTGGACTTCTGCTTACATAGGAGTCCTTCTTACATAGTCCCTATTTTGCTGTACCCTCAAAATGTAAATTTTAAAGAGTGAACACTTTTCTTCATTCTTCATTATGTTTCAATGGATATCATCAAGTTACATTTTTAGATGTTCATACCTTTCTGTAAGGGAAATCACAGGACCATGAGCCATTTTTTGGCTTCAGCCATTTTCATTTCAAGCATGAAGCATGAGCATGAGACGAGGCAGAGCATTTTTAACAGCAGCCTCCTGACAGTAGCCACCTTCGACTGTCACAACCAGCTACTTCCTGCACACTTATACGTTTCTGTTGTGGTTGAACTATGCTTCTAATGTCTTGCCATAAGTGTCATTTTATTTCAGTTTAGAAAACTAGAATAAAATGTGGCCTTTTTTGTCTAGAATCATTTTAGCCCACCTAGCCCCCATCTCTCCTATTCATGTGAACACCTATTCTTGTGAACACCTTCTGCTACACCGACAGCTGATTTACACAGGATTTCTATATAATAAGATAAATAGGAAGTGAAATGGCTCCGCTAGATTTGCTCCAGATGCATGCATCTCCATAGGTAGAATTCCCACAATCCCTCTCTCTGTGTAGTCAAAGACCTATGCAAAGCCAAAGCAAGACCATAAATTCAGCAGAAGTTTCACTCATGATGGCAGAGCAATGCAGATACACCAGTGCACAAATATAAAATCAAACAACTACGATACGATTTGGTATAAGTGCAAAAAACTCCATTTCTAAATGACTAATTATCACTTTCCAGCACTTGCACTGACACGCTTCCCTTTCTTTCATACCCACACTCAAGTTTCAGAGGACTGAATTGAATTAGTTGTTTTTATTTGTGCATTACAGCAAAATGGGCAGCAAGAGAGCTGAGGATTGAGAGTGATTGCAGCTCTCTGCTGCAATGCAGTTCAATCTACAGTATCTGCTCACTACTAAATGGTACTGCTCCATCACACACACAGGCTTTCTCTAAGCCACTGATGTTGTAAATCAGGTAGCTGTGCCAGTAGGAGCATTTCGCCCACCCTGAGTGGAGCTCTGTTTGCACATGGGGACCACCTATGAGGATAGTGTATCCCTGATTCACCTGTCCACCTGGGAGGTTTTTCTCTCTACCTGAGTGAGCACATGAGTCTCTATATACTTTTTCTACTTTTCTTCCTCCTATTTCATCCTCTTGTTCCTCTTTCCAAATGACTGAGAGGGAGCAAAGTGACTATTTTTTAGTGAATGTGTGTGGAAGAGGGAGACTGAGAATGTGTGATGGAAGAGCAAGAGAGATGACATCAAACGTAATTCATTTCCACACAGATATCATATAGCTGTTTCAGGCTAATTAGAAGTCAGCATGAAAAGAAGAGAGGACTATTTTCTTTAGCATCATTCATTTAATTGGTTGAAAAAAAGAAGGTCTGCAGCACTACACATTCATGAAGAGAGGAGTATTTACATCAAGCCTCTTTTAAGCCTGTCGGACAACAGTAGAAACAAACAGCACCAGTAGTACAAACCAGAGTTGAAGTAATACGCAAGTGGCCAAGTTTAAAAAAAAAATTTTTAAAAATCTGCTACTGTGCAATGCCAAATTTCTGCAAATACTTACATTAGTATCTTTTGTACCACCGCTAACTCTGGATTCTTCATGCATGATGAGGTCTAAAGACCACTGTGTGATGAGGAGAACTTCATCCGGCTTATCAGTTGATTGCTAAGCTCAGTGGTGCAGTACATGAAATAACATGAGGTGGACATGAGGTGAAAAGCCCACAATTCGAATCTATTATGCGTCTTACAGTACATGATTCAGTAGGTCAAGTAAGGCTTATAAACTGCCTGTGTCGCTTTAATTATAGTGCCTTATACATGTCAAGAAAAACTATGCTTTTTTCGACAATTACAGTTACAATTTCTTCACAGAAAATTTCCTTAGTATTACCCTTCTTCTTCATGACAGTTTTTTATAAGAGTACATACAGAACTGACTAAACTGACTAAACCCAGCCTTGAACACCCTTCTGTTAGTAACTCTTACCTCCTATCATTATCAGCATCTCACTACCAGTGGCAATGTTAAAGTATAAATTGCATATTACAGAAAAAAACACTTTTTAATGTGAATAAAGACAGGAGTCGGAGAGACGGTGAAGGGTTTTGAGGGCAAATTTGGAGGAATCTGGATGATGCAAATGTTGTCACAGATGAAGAAATAATCATTTTTAAGACCAACTCAAGGGTCACTGAAGGCATCCCGAGCCTTAGTCCCACTTCTCCTAACTGTATGGTGTTACAGTACACTGTGAGCTGGCACAGTCCTTACCACCATACCAGACGTGAGAAAGCAGTGATCCAAAGTGGTAAGCTATACAAGCCATGGGAAAGCAGCAATCCTATCAACACTAACACACATAAACATACACACACACGCACATATGCACTCACACACAGACACAAACAGTATAATATGCCAGAGCACCAATTAGGGCATTAATGGCTGTGGGAAAAAAAAAGTGTATACTCTCTCTGTCTCTCTCTCTCACACACACACACACAGTAACTGAGACTTCTATGCACAAAGTTAATAGCACCCAGTTGTTCAGTGCCAGAGACAGACCCTGTGGGAGGGAGGTGGAAGGGTGGTACTGAAGCTTAGACTAATGAAACAAGCCAAGAAGGAAGCAGTTTCCCAACAAATATACAGGGCAGAAACAGTTAACAGGATTTTTTTGGTATGTGTTAATCAAACAGAACAAAAGAACCACAACAGTCATTAACTTCTTTTCTGCTCTATCGTTGTGTATTTCTATCCTGCCCCTTTATTTTCTACACTTTTCCCCAGTGTCCTTTAAAAATAGGCTCAATTTTAGGGAAGTTTTAAAAAAATCTTTTAACAGCCGACTAGCCACTCTTAATGTTGTCATACCGTGCCAGCCAGCATATTAGAAGACATAAAAGGTTGGAGGAGGGCAAGGATATAATAATAAAGATCGGGTGGTGAAATGCAGGGAGAAAACAACCATAAAAAGCAAAGAAAAAAGAAGAAAAGATGGTGAGATGGGGGACAGATGGCAGGGAGGGAAGGCAGAACTGGAGGATGGAGACAGCGGGATGGGGTGGAAGATGATGCGCTGGATGTCTTCCTCCTCTTCCATCAGCAGAAGCCTGGTGGTGGGAAAGTGCAATAATGAGAACAGCTGCAGTGGATGCACTCACACACTCACGCACACACACAAAGCACAAAACACTCCTCCAGCCACTTAGCCACCCACTCTTCATCACCAACTCCACATAAACACATTTTTACACACAGGCAAATAGGCGCACATCATTACTCTTACCCTCACACTCGAAGGCTTGCAGCACGGTGGTGTAAGTGGGGCCCAGCCAAGAGGTGTAGCTACCCAGAACTCTCTGCAGGTGGTGGGTGGCATCACTGAACAGCAGATCGGATTGGCCATAGCCTGCTGAGCTGAACAGGCTGAACCCCTCGGTAGTGTTGCCAAACACATTCTGCAGGAGACAGGAAGTGTGTGACTGCACTTAATGCATGAGGGCATGCATGGATGTGCGTTGGCGTGCTCTGTGTACATGTGTCTTTCAGATTGTGTGTAAGTGCAGCCCGGGGATCAGCACAGGACATATCAATCATCCTGGCGTCTCCCACACACCGAGTAAGGAAGAAGGTCGACGGTTTAGCAGATACCTGCGGACTGAGACGTGCAGATCAATAACGCAGACTCCACAGACATATCAGTGAAACATAAAAACAGACTTCTATTGCACACACACACTTACACAGAGCAGATACAGTTCATGTCCATACCCACCTGTAAGCGTTCCAGATATTTCCAGACACGGCACTTGTCCTCCATGCGTACTACCACAGCATTAGCGGGGACTGCGGCAAGGTGGCATCGTTCATATTCATCCAGACCCGCATCAGTTCCATCAGGACACAGAAGCTTCAGGTCCTCCACCTCCAGATCCAGGGCCCAGGACTCCTGGTTCTTACCTGGACAAGAGAGGAGTGGATATGTCAGCTTTGATATATACAGGAGATTGTGATTTTGGGAAATGCTTGTATCTGATTTCCTTCCCCCGTTACATGAGACAAATGAAACCACTGTTATCGGTCTGTTAAATACAGAGCTATATAGCTCAGCTTGTATTAAGACTAAAAACAGCTAGCCTGACTGTCAAAAGGTAACAAAGTCAATATGCCAACAACTTTAAAGGCCAGTAATGAAAATGTTAAGTC
>VVAS01047623.1:0-14124 GCA_015103295.1 Ptychochromis oligacanthus
TTTTCCCCTCCCCCCCCCCCCCTTCCCCCCTTTCTTTTCCTTGCCCCCCCCCCCCCCCCCCCCCAGATGAGATTGAGATGCTGGAGCGCCTCTGGCTGTCAGGTATCTGCCATAATGACAAAATTGAGGTGATGAGCAGTAAACTGGACATTGACAACATGGCTGGGGTCTTCTACATGCTGCTGGTGGCTATGGGCCTCAGTCTGCTGGTGTTTGCCTGGGAACACTTAGTCTACTGGAAGCTGCGCCACTGTATGGCCACTAGTTCTGGAAAATTGGACTTTCTCTTGGCAATCAGCAGGGTAAGTATTTTTGTCTTTGTGTGTTTGTTTGTTTGTTTTTTTTCTGTACAAACACTTTCAATTTCTCACTGTTTTGAAGACATTTCGAAAAGTGTTTTATGGCCACATGTCCACAGCCATTTTCACCCTTAAAACCTCTTTTTGAGTGCTGTGCTACACCCGGCAACATGATTGTAGGCAGAAAGCTGTGTCTGTCACCATCTGAACACACATGTGTAAGCATGTTCCTGTGTGTGACCTTGTCTGTTACAAAGTGTGAGTGTTGGAAATTGTGATGTTTGGGGTCAATTCAATTCCCCTCTGTCAATTCGGGAGATTAATTGAAATTCAATTCTGCTCACATACTAGATATCCTGTTCTTCTGACAGTGACCTTGACAGAAACAACCCACACCATGTATGTAATTATTGTAACTTCACTGACAATTTATCCATTTTCCACTACTGTGGTTTCAGTTTATGCATTTATGAATTTATTAACTGTACAGTGCACAGGTGTACTTATAAATAGTAATGAATATTCACCTGAAAACAGCAAATTTGCATTTCTTTAAAACACTGTAAGTTCTATGGATTGCTGTTTTATTCTTATCTACTCCATTCTTATTACATATTGTTCTACTCATTCTCTCGCCCTCGCTGTCTTACATGTACACTACATACAGTAAAATTATATACAGTACTATTATATAACATTGGATGATATTTATTGATCATTCGATGTGTATATATCTCTTTGATGTTCCACCTGTCGATGATTTTAATGACTTATATATTGCTGGGTAGCGTGATCTATAATAATGCAATTAATCTGCAAAATGAACCCACTGCGGTGACCCCTTGTCACAAGGGGTCACCACAGTGGGTAGGTCCACATGTTTGATTTGGCAGATTTTTTACACCGGATGCCCTTCCTGACATGACCCCAAAGGGATTTGTGATCTCTGGTATCTTTTGCTTGTTAGGCGAATGTGTAAACCACTACACTATGAAGCCACTAATGTAATGAGAAACTAAAGCTTTAAAATAAATGGTATGGAGTATAAAGTACAATATTTCCATCCATAATATAGTGGAGTAAAAGCAGAATGTGCCATAACACAGAAATATTATTAAGTACAAGTACATTAAATTTATATTTCAGTAAAGTACTCGAGTAAGTAATGGCAATCATTTTTCAGGGGGGCTGGTGCCACCCCATGACCCCCTCTAGACACCTGTTCTCCCACCCACTTCCACAGCTGTTACCAGTGTTGTGCTCTCATTATTATATTACTAATAACGACACAATAAGACTTTGAAGAGAAGGAACGTAAAAGTGCAACTCAGTGCACAGATGTAAACACAGACACAGGAAGCAGTTTATGTGACAGGGTAACATCTGGAGAATTTTGTGAGAGCCACGGTGGAGAAGAGGAAGGAAAACTTTATCACTGAGCCACAAAGCTATCAGCTATCACTTGCTGGAATGTTAGCCAAGCTTTGTGGTGAAATGCACAGTTTAACTCAGCGCCTAGTTAGCCATTTGTTTTCAATTAAGAACATATTTTGCTGTTTTGTGGCAAACATGTTTGTAAAATAAAAATTAAGAAATAGCTTCTGTGGGTGTTTAACGAATGCTAATTAGCCACGTGGAGGTGTGGTGATTAATACCTGATTATAGCATACTAGTCTAGTGAAAGCTTAAATGTTTAAAGATACTTCAGGTAAAGAGTTATGACACAAACCATGAACTGGGAAATTGGTTACACAGCTAATATCTTTACATTTATTCCATCTTCAAAGCAAGATTTAATTAATTATGTCCTCATTTTTGGAAAATACATTTGATTCTTTATCATTTCAAGTGAATCTGTGTTTTGTATTTGTTTTCTCTTTGTCTTAGGGCATGTACAGCTGCTGTAGCTTTGAGGACGAGACAGCAGCAGGTGGAGCTAAAAGTCTGCCTACGCATCACCACACGGCAATGGTTACAGTCCCATCACAGTCACATGTTGTCTCAACGTCTATGACCAACCCAGCAATTGCAATGGCGCAACAGCAGCAACAACCACAACAGCAGCAACCGCAGCCCGTCTACAAAACACCTCTGCCGGGCTCTCCTCCCACCGTGGTGCATTCTGGGACAGCACTGGGTACATCCAACACCCCCATTGCTGGTGCGCCCCTCCCTTGCTCCACCTTCCTGCCACGGCCAGACCGCAGACTGGCTGTGGTGGATCGCTGGAGGCTACCCAAATCTGCTACAGCCACAAACCCAATGGCTGTAAGGGGGGGCATCAGTGACATGGGACCCTTTGCTCAGAAAGTCCCACCAAACTGGGCTTCCACTGCTGGAGGGGGTGGGGGACTTGATGGCTATAAGCGATACTATGGTCCCATTGACCCTGAGGGACTGGGGCCCTGCATGGAGCAGCAGGCAGGGTCCCAGACCCCCAAGACTATGCCCAGGGGCCACCCCCAGCCCCCTCCAGCCAGTGTGGCCTTCTACTCAGAGAAGGGCATGGACCATGGGGTGGGGAAGAGGGTGGTAGGAGGTGGCAGTGGGGGTCAGGGGAAAGGGGCTGTTAAACCTCTGGGCACTCCCAGATTGCCTCCTAAGAGTCAGGCTCCTCTGCCTCCTACACCCCCACTGCCACACCCCTCTCCCCCTCTCCCCTCATCCTTCTTGCGGAAGCGCAGGCCCAAGAAGCCCAAAGAGTCTGGGGGGCCACTATATGAGAACATTCTGCCCCTAGGGCGAAGGGGAGGAGCACGAGATGGTGTGAGGGAAGGAGGAGGGAGGAGGGCACGCCCTCTCTCTCCCCCACTCTCACTTCCTGTACCAGTACCCCTCAGCCCCTCCTATACCCCTCCTTCTCCCTCTGCATCCTTGCACTATACATCCTCGTCCTCTTCGTCAACCACGTCATCCACATCCACGTCCTCATCTGCTTCATCTTCTCGCTCCACCTCTCCCACCTACTCTTACAGCTCCTCCAGGAGCACACGGGACAGAACTGGAGGAATAGATGGAGAGGATGATGATGACGATGAGGAGCTGACCGAAGAGTCAAGCCTCCTCCTTGGGAGGGGAAGAGAGAGGGAACGTTCATCCATCAGGCCTCGTTCTCTCAGTCACGGCCGCCTGCCACCACCCATACCCCCCAGGAAACCACGCACATCCTGGGGTGACAGAGAAAGGGAACGGGAGAGGGAAAGAGGTGGGAGCCAACTGTCTCAGCTCCAAGAGTGGTGGGCAAGCTGGAGTGAGAGAGAGAGGAGTGGAGCAGGTGGAGATGCTGAAAGGCAAAAAAGGGAAAAGAAGAGAAGAAAAGAGAAGGAGAAAGAGAAGAAGAAAAAGAAAAAGAACAAAAAGAGGAAAAAGCGGGAAGAAAGGGAAAGGGAGCGAGAGAGAGAAAGGAAGCGCAGAAAAGTAAAAAAGAGGAAGAAGAAGGCCCTTAAAACAAAGAAAAGGAAGAAATCAACAGGGGGAAAACGGTCTGAGACAGAGGAGGGAGATATAGAGCCAGAGAGGGAAGGAGAGGCAGAGGGAGAGAGGGAAGGAGGAATACAAGACTACTCTTCATTTTCTGCCCAGTATCGGAGCACATTTGGTGAAAAGGGGCGGGATTCATGGGAAGGAGAGAGGGAGAGATGCAGAAGAGAAGTAGGAGAGGAGGGCAATGACAGGGAAGAAGAGGACAGTGGCAGAAGCAGGGAGAGGCGTCCTAAATCCTCACACTCTCATTCCAGACATCGTACACCCACTAAGCGCTATCCTAACCTGAACAAGCTCCCTGCGTCAGTCAAATTTTGGGTGAACGGAAGAGGAGGTGACTCTAATACTCCTCCAACATCCCTCCACCCACTCCTTCCATCCTCCAAGCGGCGAAGAAGTGGGGGGATGGATAGAGAAGATAGTGGTAGGCTTGGAGAGCGGCGTCCTTTATTAATGCATTATGAAAAAGAGAAAGCACACACAAGAGAAGGGCTATCCTTCCATGAGTGGGACTCTGAAGATGATGATGAAGAGGAGGAGGAGGAAGAGGAAGAGCGGGATAGAGTAAGGGAACGGGTGGAGGACAGGGGAAGGAGGGCAGGTAGGGGGGCTGTCTCTGAATCAGAGAGGGACAGGGCCAGGGCAGAGGACAGTTACTCAGATGAGGGCTCATCAGGGGAGTTTGGCCGTTTTGAACGATACTGGGAGGGGGGTTCAGGAGGGAGCGGCACTGGGATAGGGGGCATAGGTGGAGGAGGCTGGTTCTTTGGTACCTACCCATCCAGAGAGAAAGGGGGCAGTGTCAACAGTCGAGATGATTCCTTACTAGGAACCCGGGCAGAAGGTTGGATTGGTGCTGATTTCTGGGGATCAGGACCAGGTGTTGGTTGGGGATCTGGGGGAGGGAGCGGGGGTTTGGGCTCGCAGTGGCCACCACCTCCAGCAGCCTTCCCTCCACCTCGAAGGTACTGGTCTATGGACAAAATTCCTGTGAAGGGAGAGAAAAAGTGGAAGAGTGGAGGAGGGAAGAGCAAGGGACGATCTAGGGAAAGAGGGGAAGAAGCAGCACGGGCAACCATGTGTTCCTGTAGCCTTTACCCCCAACCCCATCCTTATCCACATCCCCACAGCCACTCACACGCCTCCCATTCCAAGAGGGGATCCACGGCCCTTTCCCATAGCCAGGAAGAGCTTCTCCCCCACTGCCACAGCTTCAGCGGGGTCTCTCGTCCCAAGCCTCTGCCTCCCAAACCCGATTCCAGTCAGGCCAAATCAGGCAGCCAATCTAACCTCAGCCTCAGCACACAGCCCACAGACCATCCACCTCAGCCCTCACCGTCACCACCACAGCAGCCGTCCATGTCTCCCACGTCCCTCCCGATGCCTATCCCACCTCCACCCTCCTCATCCTCTGTCTCACCACCAGCAGGGGTAGGGATGGAAGGCCAGGCCCAGGCTCTGGCTTCAGCCAGTGCCAAACTCCAGTATCAGAGACTGCGCTCTGTGCCACAGCCACGGAGGTTCTACTCTCCCCACCTGCCACTCAAAGCCAAGAGCCTGTGCTCACGTCGAGGGTCGGCCCACTTCTCTAGCCTGGAGAGCGAGGTATGACAGGGGGAGAGGAGAGAGGGAGACGTGAGAGCAATCACCACTGCTGTTGAGAACCGTGGTGCCATGGCAGCTAGAGCCAGGGATGACATCGGAGATACGGCTGCCCTGGTGACCATTGGTAATCAGTTAGCAACTGTCACTACTGGAGCTGATATGGACAGTAGCTCTATTGCCAACACGTCTCAGTGTGAGAGCAACACTACTGCCACCCACTCCATTGTACGCGTTCTAGTGAGGGCGACAGTGAGACGCCATACCAGAGTGAGCTATGTCCACTTGGATGGTTCCCACGATGATGATGAGAGTGAAGGCGAGGCTGCATCTCCGGGGACAGCAGCCCCAGAACTTCTTCTCTGCTCTGAAATGAGCCTTGTGATGTCATCTTCGGTTCTCCTCCCGTCCCCGAGTCACAACTGTGGATAACAGTAGTCTCCAACCTGTGAGTAATGATGTCATGTTTGCACACACACATGCATGCACACACAAACACACACGCAGACACACGTACACAGATAATATGCTCAAAACGTCTCCCTCCCTCTGGCTTTGAGAACACACCTCGGTGGGATGAGGAGAGACCCACCTTCTCCCAAAAGATGCCAGAATTTGGTCAGTAGAGTCTGGCTTCCTGTCCTGTTTGGCTGTTGGCTTTTGAACTGGACTGGAGGACTGCTTGTCGGTGTTGGAGAGACCACTCCTTCCTCTTCCCTTTTGTAAATCAGATGATATGAAAAGCAATGCAGTCACCTCTCTCATGCACTGTCTGCCTGATTACCTTTCACTGGGCAGTGAGGACAGTGCTACTTATTTGCCCTTTGACCTCATGACACCATCAGACCCATCTAGCTCTACCCCAGGACCATCTACGTGATGTCATGTTTTACTAGAAACCCTTTTAACCAATCAGAGAGAACAGGAACAACTTCTCTTCCCTGTTGGAGCTTGTAATGCTTGAACACAGTTGAGTATCAACATATTTGAATAACAAACTGGAGTTTAAAAAGAGAAATAACAATAAGAACAAAAAGGACATGTAGCAGATTTTATTTTATGTCTGTCTGTCTTTTCTTTTCTTTCTTATTCAGACTTTTCTCCCCATCCGCTCTTTTTTATTCTGTCAATATCTGATTGTGTTAGTGTTTTAATAAAGAGGAAGCTGGATGTGGCTAGTGTTGGAAGTGGGAATGATTCAATAGCAGTGCCAAATTTAACTTGAAGAGCTTTTAAGAAAGATTGGTTTGCAAGTTATCTGTCTTCATAGATAAATCCCATCTTTTCTTTCCACATGCTAACTGTGCATAATTCACCCTCATGTAAGTGGATCAAGGGGATGATTGGTGCAATATCTGTAATTGGCACTAGATGGCTGCATAATATTCAAATAAGCTTTTGAGACAATTGTGCAAGAGGCTTCTGGTGGGTTTAATAATTGTAACTACATGATACAGAGCAGGGGGTGTTTAGCTATAAACTTTATTACTTTTATGAAAGTGGCCAGTCAGGATTTATTCAGAAGAGCAGAGGAGAATTAAAAAAAAAATGCAGTGCATTAAAAAAAGCTCTCTTAGGAGGTGATTTTATGTTGCTACTCTATTGTACCATGGCAGAGTTTGTAAAAGATGGATTATAAGAAGCACAATTCCTCATTGTATTTCTCAGACATGCGTTGCCACAGTTGTGAATGCACAATCTCCAGGTACCATATTTTGCTGATGTAACTGTTCACTTGATGTTAAGCCATGTTGTTATAATGGAGAATAAAATTCACTGTAATCAGTGTTTAAGTACCAAGACACTTGTGCTGAGGAAATTTACCTGCTTTGACTATTTCCTTTGGCAAATAAGACTGAACGATATATATATACTGTGAATGTTTTGAGGTGCACCTACACTAGCTGACACTTCACTGAATGCAGTCAGTGATAACTCCTGTTGTCAAGGTTATCAGATGACTGTTTGACTCTGAGCAATATTCCCACCTCCAATGTGACATGGATGCAATAGCACATCTTTTTGCATCGAACACATTAAAGTTTTATCTCTATTTTAAAATGAGAAAAATTGTTTTAAGATGTTCCATCTGTTCAATTATTTTCTTATCGGTAGGACAAATTTTATCTAATTTGGTCAGATATGATTGTGATAAATTCTTTAAGGTCAAAGCACCAGGCTCTAGCTGACCAATATGAATATGAAAAGCTGCGTGTTTAAGAGAGAGTAGTGTTGTGTAGCATTGCAACTTCTGTGAGCTGTGCAAAAAGCCATCTACTGTGTAAACTGTGCCAATAATGCAGCGCATAGACTTTATTTTCATAATCCACTTCATCTCTCACACTAAGACCAGCCACAGCCCAGCTCTTCTTCTGTTGTAGTTGAATGTAGCTTTGACATGATGTAGCAAAAGAACACCTACTTTTAGAATTTGTAGCTTTTTGGATGCTGTTGATAATGGCTAGAAGGAGGGGGAGGGGGGGAGGGGGTGTTGACCTGCTATGTAAGGGGCTGTGCGTTGTGTTTGTGCATGTCGTCACAGATCGAAGGGTTAGTCGACCTTCTCACTTCCCCTTTTTAACTCCTTTGCCTTTCAGTGAGGCTAGACTGAACCTTTTATCTGCACATGGATTGCTTTTTTTTTTCTAAGTCTGCGTGGGGCAATTTTTAAAATAATCTGTCGCTGTTTTTAGAGAAATGCTTTTGCCTTTTTCCCATCCTTTGGAAAGCCCCAGAATCATTGCATGTTTAGCTGAATGAAATCTCAAAGATTTGTGGTGGGAGGGTTGTGTAGTTCAATTTTAGCAAATGCTTAGGACCCAGGACAGCCACCTTTCAGTGAGATAGTAAGCTCGCTCTTCTTTGCACCCCAACAGTGGAAACCACGTCAACAGTTTGACTGCTTCCTGTGCACTAGAACACAGTTATTTTCAACCAATCAACAGGGCTTAAACCTGGTATGTCATTGAGCATTATTGATTTCTATTGAGGCGCTAATACTTAAGTCTGTGACTGCATGAACAGAAGTGACTCTTAAAAACCCTCTGGCTTATTTTGTTTTACTTATTTTATTTTATGCTGAGAAAAAAAGAATATATTAAAATATACTATGTTTTTGAGAATGTACCATGTTATACTGTGATTTAACTGAGATATTTTATTGTATTCAATTATCATTTGAATTCTATCATTTATCTATAAAGAAATATATATGTACAAATAAATATATACATATATATACATACAGGTATATATATATATTAGTTAAGTTTGGTATATTTGGAGGAAGTGTTAGATGAAATAGTTTTAAATGTTTTAGCTTTGTAGCGATTCTAGACACTGAAATCATTTTTGAATTTTGATTCCTCCTATATGACTGTGAAGACATTAGTGCCTGTGACAAAAAAGACAAGTAAAAGTCTAAACTCTCTATTCATCTGTATCTACTATAGCTATCAGTCTGTCACTCCTCTACAGTACTACCTAACATTACTTTTTGACATTCGCTGCTTTTACACATCAGTATGTTTCTCTCACAAACTCTGCTGTCTCTTTTGCTTTCTCCTGCTCTCCTCTGCAGTTCCTTCTCCTGGTTTTTATTAACAAGCTATGAGCACTCTCCACCTCTCCTCTTTTAAAGCTGCATCTCATGGTGATCACATCTCTTTGTTAATTAACCCATCCATTGACCTTTGTTTTTTTTCCTTTGATCACTTTCTTTTTTTAAATCAGCTCATTACTCTGTCTCTCACTTAGCAAAAAACAGAGACCAGTAGATACTGTGTTCTTGCTCCTTTTGACTGATTGTTGATGATGATGATCAATTAATTGATTGATAAAATAATTAATGAACAAGGTTGCTATTACTGATGTGACTGAAGTGTGTATCTGACGACCACACCACTGTAGCGAGTCTGGGCTGTACCACACCACCAGCGAGCAAATGGGGCCACAGTTGCTATGGTGTTGCCATGGCATTTTCATGGTGTTGCCATGGTGTCCTCTGCACCGCCACCACCTGGTGCCTGCTGGGTAATATAGCATAATGTCCTTCACTTTCCCCAAAGTACTGGTCAAAGATCTGCTGTGCTTCAGTCCTGACCTTAAGGAATAGGAGTTGAAATATTTAAAAAGGGGCAGCATGGTGGTGACATGTCTGCTGTCAGTGCTGATCTAGACTGGACTGGTTTGGCTCAAAATGGCTATGAGTTTCAATATTGAGTTAATCACCTAATCTTTAATTCATCTGTCTGTGCTGCTCAGCATGTTATCCCTTCAGCTTCATATCACTGATAGCCTGAAACCAGTCGGGACACAAGTGTAGTTCTTTGGCTATGTTCACACTGCAAGACTCAGTGATCAATTTGGATTTATTGCTCACATCTGTCTTTTTTTTTTCTTGTTTTTTATTCATTTAACTATTTATGTACATTTTTTCATGTGGCTGAAAGCAGATTCTAGTATGAATGACCTGTATGGTAGAAAGATGAAATCCAACAGCGTCACAGACACAATGCTGTTGTAAAGAAGTAAACACGGAGGCCACTGAAGACAGTAATTACAGTTTCATTAATAAGCTGATGAGCAGTTAGCAAGCTAGCAAATTTGTGAGCAGATGTTAACGAGGGCTAGGATGAGAAGGAAAAAGACCTAACTTCTCAATGATGACTTTTTGTGGCACAATGGCTGCTACTTCTGTAAAGAGAAGTGTATGGAAACTAGAAAAATACACACACAAAAAGGGGCAGATGCTGGGCTGAAAACAGGCATACAACAAAACGACAAAAAAAACAAAAACAGCTTGCACACTGCAGGGCTCCGGTTTTACCTATTTATTGCACCACAAAGAATGTCACGTTTCAAACCATTGCTTTTCATCAGACCTCTTCAGCAGTGGTGCTTAAACGTCACATTCTTTGTGATGCAATAAATAGGTAAAACTGGAGCCCTGCAGTGTTTCTTTTGTTGGATGTGGAGTTGAAGCCAAGAGTGGTGGGATCATGAGGTGAATGCTTCACTGAAACAGATTCAATCCAGAAATTAAGGATGTCTGGGCCTTTTTTTAACTACATCTAGCAGTCGTATGTCATTTCCAGTTTGACTGTTCAGACTGAGATTGCTTTGCAAAAAATCAGATTTGTATCTAGTGTAGCAAAACATTTGGAGTGGTCCAAATTAGAATTGAAAAGATAAGATTACATGTGAGTTATACAGACACACACACTCACAAACACACACAAATCAAATCTGAATCACAAATGGGCAAAAAAAAGAAAATAAAAGAAAAGAAAAACAAAACAGAACGCTTTTGCCTGCAGTCTGAACGTAGCCTTTGTCTGCACTTTCATATTTCTGTTTTTAAATTTTTGTGTTTTATGTTGAGAGGCAACATGACATGAATGTGTATCACATGTGCACAAATCATCAACTGCATTATTCCCTAATACTTTCCTATGTTTGTTTTTCATCTCCCACATTTCCTGTTAAAAAAAAACAAAACATGCACACACTTTGCTGTGCATGCATCTTTAACAGACGTTTTGCACTTCAGTCAAGAATTAACCTCATCTTCTGTTAGCCCTCACTGCAATCTAAAATATTGCCTCAAGTAGTCTAATTGTCTCACACAGGTAGATGTCTGGCTTTGAAAACATTCATATGCAGTGCACACCACACACTACACACCCTATAACTATTCTTATTCTTAACAGTGTCTTTTGTGTAACATTTGGTTACCCTGAGGAGGTTAAGTACATTCACAATGACTGCTCTGCTTGTTTTAAGCTGTCGGTCTCTTGAGTTTGTTGTATAGTCTTGCACTCTGCTTTGCACTCTAATCCTTCAATTCCTGTGTTGAATAGCCCAGTTCAATTTGTTTTACTTTGTTCACTTGCTCTTCCTTTGATTTACCCCTTTGCCCTAATCTGTTTTGATTCATCAGATTTTCTGTTTGCTCAAAATGCATGCATTCAGCAGTCCAGTCCAGCCTAGTACAGTGTGCTCTAGTGCCTGAGTTTGTAAGAGATCCTGATGCAGCCTCAAGCTTATTCCCTCTGCCTATTGGCCCGTGACCTGGGAACTAATACGTGTGGCGCTCCCGAATTCAAACAGGGTCCTCATTGGCTGAATCGGCCATGAATTATATCACGGAAATACCGGAGTGTCACACGTTAACAATCATCAGGTCTATGGTCTGCATGTCACTCCATGAAAAGCTTATCCTACCACAGTGACAGGGCACATATACCCACAGCAACCAGTGTGTGTGTGTGTTTTCAACATTGTACAAGGCCCAGTTCTGCTCTAGTAACCTTGCCAACACTACAGGCCTACTTATGGGTTGCTAAGGCGGGTTGCTAGTTGGGTGATGTCGCTCCTAGCCCAGACTGGTCTGGTCTATGCCCTAATTTAAATGTGTTAGTTTATTTGACATTGTCTGTCTGGGGTGGGGCTTGAGGGTCAGTGCTGCACTTACTTCCTGAGAATTGCTTCATAAAATATGATTCTCTTTAATTAATGCCAGTGGTGCTGTGTTTCCTTCCAATTCTGTTGTCTCGAATGCGCTCATAAATAAGGGGCTCTGAGATTGTGTTTGAGGAGTGTGGCTTGTCTGTGTGAGTGTGTTTTATCTTGTGACAGTATTTTCCATACAAGCTATTACTCAGTCAGTACTCCTTCAAAGTAAATTTATGGAGAGCTCAAAGAGTAGTTTCTTTGGCATTCTGACAGGCCGTCCTGCCAATGTGTGTGTGTCTGCGTGTGTGCATGTGTGTGCATGCGCATGCTTGATAGCATATTTTTCCTCAGAGGTTTCTCAGCTCCTGTCAGACTTTTGCTTTGATCTGGCTGGAGTTGACCTAACATAATCCACTTCTTTTGCCCTCAAAAAGAGCAACACACCTACCACTCTTGCCTCAACCCACAACTTCAGCAAACAGTGAACAAGTTAGAGCCACCTGACCAGCTCTATTTCTGCTATACAGATGTGTTTTGGGGATCAGAGCAGAGTTTTATACATAACAGATGTATATTGACCCTGATCTAAATTTCTAGGAAGTCAACTATAGACCTGTGTAACATGATATTTACACTGAAATCCCTAATTGTTTTGTGTGTACTTGTGGGCTTTTAAACCTAATTGACAGAATTCATTATCATGAATAGACACACACAAAACGGATGGAAAACAGAAAGTTATATGAAACTGACTTTGAAATTCTTTTAACTTTCATCGTCCTTTGTTGAAAATCTCTTATCTGGTTGTCACAGTTGAAAATGTATTCAAAAATACAGCACTGCCAAGTGAGGAAAAAAAAGCATCTAAATATTACCTGACACATGATATTTGGTAAGAGTGTTGAGGGGGTCTTAAATATGTTTTGTTCGTCTCCCTGTGTGCCTGCGATCTGCTAATTAGCCATGCTTGTCAGTGTGATGGGCTAATGGCTAATTGCATTGTGAGGCCTCTGTGTGTACATGCAGTAATGACTTAACGCTCTAATAAGATTGAGTTACAGGCAGTTGGATCATTGTGTCCCCAAACACTGATCTGAGGTCAGTGTTATGCTTTTCTCTCTAATGACTTTGATGGGAGAGTAGAGGAGGATAAACGGATACGTGATCTCCCATGTGATATTTCTATCACTTGCATTGTGTCACATCATTTATCTTAGAGCCACGTACAGTTTGATGCCAGCAGTGATGTAGTTTCCTACTGAGCGCTTTTGTGAATAACAAATACAGGAATACAAATTTTATTTGATTAAGTATACATTATGTTAAGTGCATGCTGCTCAACTATGCTTTTATCTTGAAGTTGTATAGTAAATACAGTACTGTGAAAAAATCTCAAGCCACCCCTCATTTCTTTATATTTTGCTTCCAAGGAGAAAGACTTTCCTGTAATTTTTTAAAGTGGTCTTGAGCAATAGTTCTCCAGGCTTTCTGGAGGTCTTTCAGAGGTTTTCTTTGGACATTGACTTCTTTTTTTCACTCATTTTCAGTCCAGTCCTTGTACCTGACCATTGTCAGAGGAAGGTTTTTTGTTTGTTAAGCCACTTAACACTGACCCATTCAAGCTTAAAAAAGGCACCAAACTCAAGGGATGAACCAGTGTTGTGTCTACACATAACAGAAAACTTAGAATTGGAACCAATTTTAAATTGTATCTTAAGGCACTTTGTTACTAGCACCCTGTTGCAAAAACACACCATTTGTTCCCACTTCTTTAGCTGAATCTACGAAAACTGCCAAGGATAACACTATTGCTATTAGGCAAAAATTTTACATATGTCAGCATGGTGTGCAGTGTGTCCTTAAATATTTGAGGAAACTGGAAAAGTGGAGGGCAAAAGAAGAAGTGGCAGGCCTAAAAAACTATCAACAGAAGATGAACAGTATCTGAAAAAAACAGAAAAAAATCCAGCAAAGACCTGACACAGGACCTGAGATGCATCTGGCCCTTCAGTTTACTGAAGCCACTACTGTTCACTGAAGCCTCATCAGAAATGGTCTCAGTGGAAGGGTGGCTGTCAAGAAGCCATTCTGAAGGAAAGGAAACAGGAAGAAAAGGCTGAGGTATGCCAAATTACACAAAAACTGGACTGAAAATCAGTGGCAACAGGTCTTATGGAGAGATGAAACCAAGAGAGAGGTACAACAGTGAGTGTCTACATCCATCTGTAAGACACGGTGGAGACTCTGTCATGGTTTGGGGCTGCATTTCAGCCAGTGGTGTTGG